>PVKE010017229.1:0-31013 GCA_004027555.1 Craseonycteris thonglongyai
TCTCTCTGATCTTCCTGTTAAGTATTGAGTTTTTAAATAAACATTCTATAGGATTTGTTGACGATTTACCATCTTCTTGTTTGGAATGAAAAAAGCTTCCATCAGTGTTCTTATTCATCCAGTTTTGTTTTGTTTTTTTGTTGTTGTTTTTAAAGGCCATTTTATATCCCTTAAATTTTCAAAACGTTCAGTCCAGGAAACTGAAGATGCCAAGTCAGTAATCTAAATAGACAGTCCTAGAGGCAGTTCCAAGCATGGAAGTGGAGTGGGCCTAGCTCTCATTCATTCATTAATTCCACAGATGATTATTGAGCAACTACTATATTCCAAGAGCTATGCCACGTGCTGGGGAATGCAAGGTTGAACCTTATAGACACAGTTCTTTCCCCCTAGAGGGTTAGATATGTCATGAAACACATGAAATGAGAGCTACAGAGGTACATGAAGTCAAGACAAAATCCAAGGTGACAAAAAGTTGAGTCTATAACTACAGGGAGAATCAATGTTTAATTATAAAAAGCTGGATAAAGAGGCAACATCCTGGGGTGAAGCAGAGACCCTAAGTAATAGCAGGTGGTGCAAGAAGCTTAGGGAGGGCGATTCTAGTGAGATTCCCAGAGGTTCCAAAATCTCTACTCAAGAACATATGATACACTGCTTCAGATCCCTCCCCCGGGTGGAATGAAAGCTATTATATCAATACAGACTGAAAGAGAACTGGAAATGGCCAAATGCAGAGAGGTTATTCCCAATTCAATTGAACACTCTCCTTATAGGAAAAATATTGGTTGTGTCAGAAAGGAGATTTTCTTACTTCCCTATGACCCAGTAAGTCCTCTGTACACAGGTCCTGAAAAATTATTTGTCCCTGAATCCTTCCTCTATTGACTTTCCTCAGAAACCCAATGTTCTGTATCCCTCATCATAAGGAAAATGCTCCAAAAAAGAAGACTTTGAAGCCTTTTCTAGCTAATACCAGCAGGTTTCAGTCGATAGTAATTTGAATATAGCTCAGTGAGTTAGCTGACACAATAAGGTGTTAGGATGGAAGGAGGAGCTGGACAGAAACATTCTCAATCTCCTTCCTACTCCAGCCACATGCTGACCACAGAAGCGGTGATGAAGGATAGAAAACGTGAGGGTCACGTTCACTAGGGATGGAGGATGGAAGCACCTGCATCTGAAACCAGCCACCACCTCCCCTCCAGGTGAGGGGAGCAGTGATGTCCAATTGCAGCATTTCAGAGCCTAATAAAGTAGGAGATTCCACTGTGGGCCGGGCTGGGGGAGGAAGGGCTGGGAAGTGTTTGCAAATATTTTTAGACCTCGAGCTAGTTTCCCGAAGCAAAGGATGCCAATCTGAGTGTAATTCGGGAAGTTTCCAAGATCGCCCTCATGGTCCAATGACTCACTAGGAGGACACACAGAATTCAGAAAGCCATTATGCTACAATTGCAGTTTAATACAAGGACAAGATACACTAAAATCGGCAAAAAGGAAGCACATAGAGCAGGGTTCCAGAGAGACCAGATGTAAAGCGACTAGCTGTCTTCTCCTAGCAAAGCCATGTTGACAGACAGCACGTTATTCATTTTGAATGTGGAATTCTTTTAGCAGCGAAAATACTCCCACAAAAAAAATGTTGGCAGTATAAGTCACTTTTTAGAAACATCGAAAAATTATAGCACAAATCCATTGTTCTGGTTTCCCCAAACTTCTATGGTTCGAGTGATACTTATCAACTAATTTTCAGCTCTTTATAGCTTTTGGTCCTACAGGTTTCATCTGAGCATAATTTCTGAGGCACCGGTACCAACCTGAATACACTCAACTCTCTTTATACATTTATAACCACTGTGATCTTAATCATTTGACAGACAAGGTATAGATAGACACGGCAGAGGTGAGACAAGGCTAAGATGATGACTCAGAGTCTGCATTTAAGTCATTGTCTTATAGGGCATAGAGCAGGGGTGTCAAACTGGCAGCCCCCCCCCCCCCCCCAAGGTCATTTTTTGTGGCCCACGATGCTCTGAAATAAAATGAAAATAGAAAAAATTGTTATGAAGAAAATAGTGCTTAGGGGAGATCGAGGCAATACCGTACACACAATTCCCTTGTTAACCCTTTAACTACTGAAGATGAGTATACACGTGGCCCAGTGCCTTTCCTAGGGGCCTGGGGGCGTGTATAAATGCGCTGACTCAGTTCCAGCAACATTTGTAAATGTGATGTGGCCCGCGTGAATCTTGCCTGTTGTACCAAATGGCCCGTGTTTTAATTGAGTTTGCCACCCCTGGCATAGAGTAGTGCTGAGCAGGGCAACTTACCCGAAACTTGGTGTCCAAGGTTCTATAGGCAGCTGTGACGGATTTTAGTCACCATACCCTCAAGCTGATTCTGCACAGCCCAAGATCCCCACCGTACATCACCTCGCAGCATAGAGTATCTGACACCGCCCAAGACCTTCTGTTAAATGAAAACAGTCTTATCAGGCAAGACACTCCACGGGCTTAGTGGTTCTCTCAGAATCCAGTCAAGAGCCCAACCATATTGGGGGAAAAGATCATCTTTTACTGCACAATCAAGTGAGCTAGTGTCACAAAGTTACTAGTGCTTTTTTTATTTTAATATTATTTATTTTATTGTTTGAGAGAAGGTGAGAGAGAGAGAGAAAGAGAGAGAAGAGAAGAGACTGCCCAGAGCAGTCTCCATAGTTGCACATCATTAGCTGTGACATGATTTCATTCCACAGAGGTAGATGTGGGGCCACATGGGGCAGGAAACAAACTGGGGGCCTTTTCAGTTAGAGGTGAAAACCTTCACCATTGAGCCATCTCAGTGGTTAGCAGTTGCTCTGCAGTTCAGCATATGGACTTGCACAGGCTGGGGCCAGGAATCAATCCCCAGACCTCGCAGTTACAAGGCAAGTGCTCAACCTGCTGAACTATCCTGGCATTCCCAACTAATGCATTTTAAAAAGTATTTTATTCGTTAAATTTCATCTTGCTCATAGCATTTAGCAACTTGATGAGTCTTCAAGTTTTGATACATTCTATTACTTTTAATGTCAACTGTAATGTAATCATCACAAAGTCATTTTATTTCAAATTTCTTTTTAACCACCTCCCCCCACCCCGTCCCCCCCATAGCTGTTCAAAGAGTTTCACACATTTACAAAGTTGATTTCTGGTCACAGACCTCATGGGTATCAGAGTGGACACTGGCAGACCCATTCTCTAGTCATATTTTATAAGTGGCCAATGCCTTTCAATCCTCAGTGACAAATTGGTAGACCAAAGAAGACACTGCAAAGAAAGCCTGATGTTCAGGACAATGATGCCTAGTTGAAGTGAAGAATAAATGTCTTTCAATATCATAACCTTCACGATCAAGCCAAGCAAGGAAAGAGCAGCTTCAGCCCAACCTTCCATGTATCAGAATCAGAGAGTATTTGCATTATGAGTTAGTCCCGAAGGGATTGGGGGTGGGAGTTAGTAACATTAGCAGGCTCAGGACATTTCTGTATTATGTAAGATCTTCAAGGAACTTACAAAATGGCTAGTGACTAGGTTTTGAAACTAAATCAAAGGACAGCCCTTGAGTTTGGGAAAAATTGTTGCTGAACTGCCTATCTTCTCACCTACCACCCCCATACATATGCTGAACACATACCATCAACGGAGAATTTGAAAATATAAAATATAAAAGGCAGCACTGATTTTGTATAATGTACATCAAGAAATACAAATTAAAAAAGGAACTCTTCTAAAAAAGGGCATGCCATTATAAAGACATTTTTTTTTAAAAGAAAGAAAGGAAAGAAAGAAAGAAAGAAAGGAAGGAAGGAAGAAGAAAAGAAAGAAGAACAAGGACAGTCCATGTGATTTCCCAAAAATGGAAACTATGGAAAGAAAGTGAAAGTATAGTATTGTGGATATAAAACTCAGCAACCCTAGTAATCAAGTAGTCTTTAAAAATATATAGATGTCCCTCTAATACTTATTTTTTTGGTGGAAGAATATTATGAACAGATCAATCTCATTTTGTTTCCTACTAAAAAGAACTGCCTGATATATGAGAAAAAGTGACAGAACTAATACATCTTGCTACAGCCACCTTTTTTTTTTTCATTTTGTTTTTTAAGTAAAGCTCATATAATGGTATAATAATTTGGGAAATGGAGATTACCTCATAAAATGTGTGGTTTGGCATACAGACTGGTGCAGAGACTGACTACCAAGGCAGTTTTCTGTAGCTCATTATTGACTTGAAATAGAGCTTTTGAGTTAGTCTTACTGAAGCTTGGCCTAGTTATGGTGTTGAATGTTTTCCTCTTAATTTGAAAAAAAGAACTCTCCCATGGTGATTGTGCACTGTCAGTTGCCTGCTCAACATCACACATGTCTGTGATACACTATGTATACTCCTCCTCAGAGAGTAGTGACATGATAAAATCCAGAAAGACTGAAGCACTGGTTCTCTAAGAAATTCTATTAAGCTAGTACCTATTTTTCTGGGATGCTTTAAAAATAGACTTGATCTTGATATATACTGAGATCTCTAGAAAACCCTTTTAAATTTGGTACTTCAAGTAAATCTATGCCCTTATCAATTTTTAAAGCATTTTTCCTATAAAGTTGTTCATTTGTATATATATTTTAATGCTATATATTATATAAAGGATATGATTTCCAATTTTATTTCACTTGTTAAGGAACTGGAGAATGATAGAGGAATCATGTTTTAAATGTAACATTATGTATATATGTGTGTGTGTATATGTATGTGTATATATATATCATATTCAAGTAAGTGTTGCAAGCTCAAAATGCCTGACTTTCAAATGCAGCTGAAATTGGTTAAGGACATGATAAATGTACAAAGCAAGTCCGTTATAATGGTTGTTTGGGTCACTGGGCAAGATAAGAAGAAAGGCAACAAAAGGACACAAGCTAACAAATTACTGCTGCTCATTAAATCTGACTGAGATCAATAAGTGAAGTCCCTTCCACTCACCCATACCAAGCAAGGGTGCGTTGGAAATAAATGAAAGCTTCTTCTGTTTAATGTAACAGGAAAAAGGAATAAAATGAAATTTTTAATGCAAATGAATACTGTTTCTTGTAAATAATCTCTATTTATTTTGGTAGGAATAGCCAATAATGTTGCAAAAAATAATAATCATGTTGAAAACTCAATTATAATGTGGGAAATTAGAGGAGAAATGTGGTGATGGATACTGTGTAATGCCAGCTGACCTTTACATTCCTTGATTACACTGAATTAATAGCCTCAGTGCTAGTGGTAATTACTTAAAATGGCATAGTGAAAAGGCCATTGTGTTACCTAAAATCCCCATGGAAACGAAAACCATTAGTTTATCTTTTGCTAATGATGGGAGGGCATTAGTTTGTCACTGTAAACACATTCCCATTCAATAAACTATGACTTTGTGTCAATAAGTTTCTATATCAAGATATTTATTTCTCTGCAACCAAAATATTAGTAAGTCCCTTTGGTAACCTGCTGACTCCCGATCTTAAGAGACGATAACCAATCTTGATCTGCACACCACAGCCACATACCAGCCAGTGTGCTTTATATCTGAGCCAGAGGTCTGGAAACTACCACCTGTGAGCAAAAGCTTAAATCTGTTCTTGTAAATAAAGTTTTATTAGAACACAGCTATGCCCACTGTTAGTGTACTATCTGAGGCTGCTTTTACAACACACAATGGAGTCGATTAGTTGTGACAGAGAGCCTATGGCCCACAAAATTTTAAATATTTATCTTCTGGCCCTTTACAGAAAAAAGTTTACCTCTAATCTTCACTAATTGTTTAATATCAACATTGATCACCATCACTTGTGATAAAGTAGCTACCAATTTGGTAGCAGGATTTTGGCAATGCACAAAATGGTCTTTTCTTGAAATCTACAGCTCTTTTCAAATATTCAATTTGGAACATAGATAAGGGGCATCTGTTCTTAAAAAGTAGAAACACAGAAACCCCAAGGTATAAACCCTCATTGTGAGAAAATGACCATCTTTATTCCCAAAAATTTCTAAATTTTTTCTTCTTACTTTACTCACCTCTCTGCTCATCTTCCCACCAGCAATACTATTTATGACAGGACTATTATGAGAAAAGAAGTAATCTGTTCAGAATAGATTTTTATTTATTTATTTTTTTTTAAGATTTCTTTTTATTGTTTTTGACATAGAGAGAGAGATACAGAGATAGAAACAGAGTGAAAGGGGAGGGCCCAGAGCAGTCTCCATAGTTGTACATCATTGGTTTTTCCACATAGTTTTGTTCCACAGGTGGGCACGGGGCTGCACAGGGCAGGAACTGGGCTGGGGTCTCACCCCAGTGAGAACTGAACTGGGGGCACTCCCCAGTTCAGCATATGGGTCCACTCGGGCCGGGACTGGGATTTGATCCTTGGTCCCCAGGGCTGCAAAGTGAGTGCTTAACCCACTGAGCCATCCCGGCTTTCCCCAGAATGGATTTTAAAGATGCATTTTTATTGTTTTTGACAAAGAGACAGACAGACAGAGACCAAGAAAAGGGGGAGAGCCCATAACCGTCTCCACAGTTGCATGTCATTAGTTTTTCTTCCACATAGTTTCACTCCACAGGTGAACCTAGGGCCACGCAGGGCAAGAACCAGGGCCTCCCACATAGGGACCTCACCCTGGTAAGAACTGAACTGGGGGCACACCCTAGTTCAGCATATGGGTCCACATGGGCCAGGGCCAGGATTCAATCCTCGAACCCTGGGGCTGCAAATGGCTCAACCCACTGAGCCATCCTATCATCCCCCAGAATATGGATTTTATAACATATAGGTACTCATATAATAATTTAACAATTCAATCCATTCAGAAGAAACACAATTGCATTAAACCCTTTGTACCTCCTATATAGAGAGATTTACAATTAAATAGCCATGTAAATAAGTGCCAGTAGCCAAATGGTGGTAAGAATTTCTGGAGAACAAATTGTAGAATCAACCTTTAGAGGAATTATAAATCCTTATGGAGACTGCTGGGAAGAAACTAACCCTACTTCCTCACTACGAAGACTCTCACTTCCTACAGTGTGGAGAAGAATCACCCAATCATAGAGCAATTTATTGGACTAGAAATCTGCATTTTGAAAGCCGGGATGGCTCAGCGGGTTAAGTGCTCACTTTGAAGCCCAGAGGACAGGATCGAATCCCGGCTCCGGCCCAGGCAGACCCACATGCTGAACTGGGGTGTGCTTCCCAAATGCAGTGAGGTTCCCAGTTCAGTTAAAAAAAAAAAAAGAAATCTGCATTTTAAACCAATTATCCAGGTTCTGATGGGAAATAATTCTTGACATCTTAAAAATCACAATGTGTATTTTCTCCATTAGTCTTAATACATTTATGCACTCTACCTACAATAATAATTTTGAAAATAATAAAACAATATACACACGTGGTAAGAGAAGAACATTCACCTTAAAAGGATTTGGTAGAATACATAGGACTGCTTTTAAACAAGATATTTTAAATGACTATGAAATCTTAAATCCCTGGTGGGTTTAAACATTGCAAATCTCTTCTGCCATTGTGTCATCTACCTAATAACTTTGTCCACAGTATTCTTTTTTGAATAGAAATATTTTATTTGGAAGTAATTTCAATTCCCCAATTTCTTTGCCTTGTGGTTTACACTCTGAAAATACAAAGTTTTCTTTTTTTTTTAATGTAGGGGACAATTTTTCTATTAATTATTATTGCTTTATCTTCCACAACTGGGTGTAACCCAAATAAAGAAGCCCCTTGTATTTGGTAGAGTACAAGTAGTTTCTTTATAATACATCAACTTCACATTAATTCATGGTACTATCATTTGTGTGTGTGTAGTCACAAATAACCTATAAGTAGAAGAATTCTATAAATAGAAGAAAAATTCTATATATAGAAGAATTCTATCCAGATGAGGTAAAAGTAATAGATGAATGGGACAAAGAAGTTTTGTTCTAGTATTCTCACAAACAAAATCAAGGAATAGCACCCATAAAACAGAATATAAAATATGCATTCAGAAATGACATAAAACAGTTTAGAATGATTAGTCAAAATAATTAATAATCACTAATTTTTAAAAACATAAAAATAAAACTACTAGAGTTGTCAAAATGATATTTTTTAAATAAAGAAGACCAATACTTAATTCAACCAAAATAAATGAAAATTAAAGGGAGGAGAGGTTAATTCAAGACCAAAAAAAAAAAAAAAAAAGGCAAAATAGAAAAACAAGAAGTAGGGAAAAACCAGTTTGAAGATTGCCCTGAGGGAGAAATTTCTTAAACTCTTCAGGAATCCCCTGGAGCATTTAGCGGCCCAGATCTTTTGCTTCAGTTTTCTTTCTTACTTGTCTCACAATCCATCCTAATATCCATATTTCCTATTTAAGTATTGGGCAAGCTTACCATCTGTCCATATTTGCAATTGAAAGACTAATTCTCCCCACCTACTGTATACATGTGCACATGCGTGTCCTTTCTCTCTCCCCACCCCCCATAACAAAACACATTCATTATAAGGAGTTCCCTTGTCATGTGTTTTTGAGTTCCCCAAGATTCTCTTGATTGTGAAAAGGGCAGCTGCTAAGTTAAAATTTTTTCACTCTAGGATCTTCAAGTCATCATAATTTTTGAAATTGATACCTTTCACGGTTCTTTATTCAGACTGGCACATCAGGAAGACTTTGCTGAAAGTGGGTATGGAGTAAAATATGCGCTTGTTTATCAGGTTGTGGGAAACGCTTGCCTTACTAGGCAGGTGGCTGCTGGTGCAGTTCTGACTCAAGCTGCCTTTCCTATAAAAGTGGAATGAGTGGCTTACTCCTCTGTTCCACTGTGGCCCTTTTTGGTGTTCCAAATGCAGTCCTTCTAAAACACTATTGGAGAATCTTTCCATGTCTACCTTTCTCTTTAGGCTCTGAGCTGATAATAATAAGCAGGGACTGAATCTTTTTCATTTTCATTCCCCGCTCACCTACCATGGATACATAAGAATTCATTATAATTTCTGATTTAAAAAGTTCAAAAATCTATAAAATGCTCTATATGCAGTTGAGTGGGACTTAAATCTGTGGAATTCGTGTTATAACAATCACTGAGAATAAATTTGTAGTACATACATACATACATACATACATACCAACGAGCATTCCTGAAGGGAGCTACATTTAAAGCACAGGAGAAAGAAGTACCATATAAAAGAACATAAAAAGAGAAATATGAAGGTTACGTCACTAAAAATCATGAGACTACCAAGCTTCCAGAATGAGGAGGTGATTAACAGTGTCAGACAAAGTTGTGGAAATAAAAAAAATTAAAAAGATTTAATAAAAGTCAGAAATTGTGTACACTACTTAGATTCATTCTTGAGATAGTTTTCCAAAGCAGAAATCTGTGTATTTAGTGCTGTATTTTACTCAGTACTCTAAACAGTAGCTGTTTATTATCATTGTAATTAGAAAAGGTATAATCTCCCAACATGGAATGAACAGATAAATATTTTTTATAATCATTAAAACACACATACTTCTCTAAGTATAACACCTAGGACAGCACTGAGTACAATGGAAACACAATAAATTACTTTTATAGTGAGTAAGGAAGTCACTAAAAACAATTTCAATTTTGTCCCTAGTAGTAAGTACAGATAATGAAAATATGTCTTTTCATTATAGCCATGGCAATTTTTGTAATGGCAAAACACTTTTATCTTATAATAACTTTGCAAGTGCTCTTTTCTTTTTTTCTTTCTTTTCTATCATTTCTTCTGAAGGCAATTTTTCATAATTCAAAGTTTTAAAATATTATGTTGAAGCCATTCTAATGCATGAGAATGCTGGCCATAGCAATATTTTTAACGCTGATTTGCTTTTATTTTTAATTAAGAGTTGTTCTTCCTGCAAATTATTGGTGTTGAGACATTAATGATAATGTTGATTTTCATGATCTATACAGTCCTGCCACATGCTGGGCACAGCACCAAATGTTAAGATGAAACACTTTTCCTCAGTAGCTTTTAAATAAAACAAACTGCGTTTAATCATCATCTTTTGCGGGGAAGGAGAGAACAGTGAGGGAGACATAACTGAAATTAAACATAAAGTAACAAAGTCTAAGAACAAAATGGTTTTAAATTGAATGTATTTTCATTAGTTTCAAATAATTTATATTAAATGAATAATTCTACTCCTGTGGCACTAAAGGTACATTTTTAATTATTGTTTCTTATATGCAACAAAATGAAGTATCACATTCTAAAGAGATACATTTCTGGATATATAAACATGGGTTATGAGTTATGTAGTAAAATAAGGGTGAGGAAAATATAAAATATAATTTATGGTGTTTATATCAAGTCAAATCATGACTTTCTTTCAAAAGAGGAATGTATCACTATTTTCAAAAATAAATTTAAATACTGAAATTTGAAAATTGTATTGATGTAACAAGTTACCAAGAAATAATCAGAATCTTTATAATATTTGGTAAAGAACAACATACTGTCTCTGTGGCAAACTGAAAGAATGCTTCTGCAACTAAAGTAAACTAATGATATATGAATTTTTGGAAAATGATTAAAACACAAAGCATGGAATACTCAGTGTTTACTAGATGTCCGTAGAAGACTCTTATAAGCTGAATAGACTGATTCATGCCCTGAGTATTGTAGGAAATCTGTATTTTATTATTCAGTATCACCAGTTTAAAAAGTAGGCAATTATCTTACTGGGAAACACGGATGTTCACAAATCAGGTTAAAAAGGTCCAAAAATTAACTATATGCATAAACACAGTGATACCTTGGAATCTGAACACCACAAAACTCGAACAACTTGGAATCTGAACAAAAAAATTAAGCAAATTCTGCCTCGAATCTGAATGCTGCTTCGGAATTTGAATGCCAACATATTGTTTGCGTGGGACGTACGAACTCTATGGCCTGTAGCCTTACAGAATGCCCACTCATCGTGGAACTCAAACGTTTTAGAACTCAAACCGGGTTCTGGGACAGATTAAGTTCGAATTCTGAGGCATCACTGTATGGAAAACTGGTGCAGAGGGCAAGGAGAGGCAGAGAAGAAATGTCAGAAAGCATTCTTTAGGGAAAATAGGGAAGCAAAGGAATGAAAAGAGCTAAAATAATACCTATTTAGAGGAAAAATCTAAGAGAAACCAGGAAACCACTCAATCAACACTAATGCCAAAGGCCACACTGAATAAAGGAACACAGGCAACCCTGACACAAGACTATTCTTGATCCTTTCTATGTCCCATTAAAGGAGCTATTCATTTAATAAATTTATAAATTCACAAATAGTATTCAGGAGTATCACAGAAGTATAAGGAGTGTTTGTCTTCACCCCAAATTTACATGTTAAAATCCTAACCCCTAGTATGATAGTATGGGGAGGTGGGGCCTTTGGGATGTGGTTGGGTCATGAAGGTAAGATTAGTGGCCTTATAAGAAAAGACAAATACCATAGAGCTTGTTTTCCTCCACCCCATTTCTCTCTCTCTCTCTCTCTCTCTCTCTCTCTCTCTCTCTCTCTCTCTCTCTCTCTCTCTCTCTCTCTCTCTTTCTGCCACTACACCGAGTGGGATCTAGATGTCACATATTATTATGGAAATGTCAGTCCACTAAGTCACCCAGAACAGTCTTACAGAACATATGTTATGAAGTATTTATTCTTCATTGACTTTTTGTGAACAAACTGAAAACATAAGAGCATACCTCAAAAAGTCATATTTCTTTAGATGACATTTATAAATTTAAAAAACAGCAGCGAACGTGTGAGCTTCTGGCAAAGTCTTGCTTACTATTTAAGAGGCCAGGCTCTGAAGCCGGCCTGCCTGGTTTATTGACAACTTCACTTACTATCCATTAGGGCCTGAGCAGGGACTCATATCTTTGGAGCATCTCTTACGTGCAAGCACTATTCTAAGTTGTCCATTAATTAACCCATTTAAAGAGATGAGACCGTTGAAGTTGAAGCACAGGAAGGTGAAACAATTTTTCCCAAGGAAACCCAGCTAAGTAAATGCAGAGCTGGAAATCCAATCAAGACCCCTCAACTCTGAGCTCAAACTCAGTTTAAACTCCACACTGTCATTTTAATTGTAGCGCTTTGGCTGCAATCATTATTTAGAAATGAGCAACTGTACTTTGAGGTGGGGAGAGGGGCAGGAACCACTTTTCCTTAAACGAGGAAGAGTCTGTTGAAAGGGTATAGCCCCCTCTGTGGGGAATGTTTCTTCTTTTGTTTGTTATTATTAGAAAGCCTTGCTGGAGACTAGTGTTGCAGTTTGGTGCCAAAATAGATTCTCAAAACGTCATGGCAATGTTCTGTTGGTCTCTTTCATAATCTGCCACAATTAACGAATCTCTTCTCCTCCCGGGAAACCTACGTGTGCATGTGACACTCGTGTCCCATAAGATGAGACATTAAATTGAAACCATCTGGTAGAATCATTTTCTCTCCTTGATTCCAAACATTGAGACTGTGTACATAGGATCTGCACATGTGCAATCTTCCTTCTCACCTAAAACAAGGGAACACCTGCTCCTCCTCCTGTCGAAGGCCCCTCCCTCCATGGCATTCTGGATCCTTCGCCACCCCATGACTCAGAAAACCTGCCTGTTGATTATGGCTTCCCCACCCTGTGCTCACCAGCATGCTCCAGTCTCAACTACATCCCCTGTATCCTCACAGCCTCTTCCACTTACCACGTTTTCCCTCTCCACCCTTATGAGCCAAACTTTTTAAAAAATCTCGTATTTTTTTAAAGATTTATTTTATTGTTTTAGACAGACAGAGATGGAGACAGAGACACAGAGAGAAGGGGAAGGGCCCAGAGCAGTCTCCATAGTTGTATATCATCAGTTTTTGATGTGGTTTCTTTCCACACAGGTGGGTGGGGGCAGCAGGGTGGAACCGGGTCAGGAGCTTCCCGCATGGGAGGTATGCCCCCACCAACCTTGGGCTGAACCAGGGGGTGAGAACCAAACTGGGGACCTCCCTAATGGGAAGCACACCCCATTTCAGCATATGGGTTCACATGGGCTGGGCCAGGATTCGATTCTCAGTCCCCGGGCTGCAAAGCAAGCACTTAACCTGCGGAGCCATCCCAGCTTCTCATCTCTTGTATTTTGTATATCCATTTCCGCCCTACCATTCACTTTTCAGCCCAGACTCCACCAGTAACATTCCATGGAAACAGCTTATACTAGAGTTATCAATAATCTATAACGGCTAAATCAAATTCTGTCTTGTTTGAGATATCAGCACCACTTCACGTACCCTACTTCTGAAACATTCATTTCCATCTATAGTAGAGAGCTGCTCTTGGCATTCACTTCCATATACCCAGCTGCCTACTTGATATCCCAGCTGACGTCTCAAAAGTACATCGAGTTGACCTCATGCTTCCTCCAAAACCATTGCACTGCCATGAACTCTATTTCAGTGATTGGCTCAGTGATCCTGTGGGGGAAAAAGAAACTTTCTACTACCCTCAAGGTTCCTTTAACAATCACATAGACATGAGACAAATTAACAAAAGAATACGACCAAATTTAACTATATACATATGCATGGGAACCCCACCCATGTACATGAGAGATTCAGACAGAAATGGAAAATGTGTATATAAGACATTCTGAGCTAAGGATGAGGTGATGCATCTTGAGGCTTCATGTGGTCATTGTTGGGAGAGCATATGTTCAGTACTTAGCAGTTTGCCTGTCCTGTCAGTAGACAGGAAAAGGTCACCTCTAGTAATCTCATTATGGTCAATCTTCTAGGTAGGTAAGGCAGGGGCAGAAGTTTTTCTTGAGCCCACAGCTAAACTTTCCCTTAGCTCAAAATAATGTATATTCCACAGAGGGGCATCTTGGGCTTATTGAGGACTTGTTCTGAATCCCTACAATTCATATAGGTTTATTAATCCATAAGTCCCTTTCAAGCCTCCCTCTCCTTCACCCCTTCTTGATTTTCCATCACTATTGATTTTATCTCCTAAGTATCTGTCTAGTCCTGCCATAGACAGTATATGTGCCATCTGTTATGAACACCTCCAGCAAGGTATGCAGCACCTCCCTGTAATCAAATACATTAACATTTCTGCACTGAGACAGTCATTAATATGTCATTAAATAGGATAAATAATTACTATAAATAGCTTCGTGTCAGTTTGTTTCAAGAGTTGCAGCTCTTTGAATTCAGTTAGTTCAAATTTTCCATCACGTGTGCTATAATCCGTTAGCAGAGGTAAATTTCAAAATTGTGGCCACACAGTTGTGAATCTGTTCCACAGTTTCCCAAGAAGTATGGTGGAGGGTGGTTAGGAACTTGGACACTGGAATCAGACTGTCTGGGTTCAAATCCATCTCTACTATTAATCAGACTTTTGGTGGTGACTTAACCTCTCTGTGCCTTAGTTTCCTTATGAGGAAAATGGATTAACCTACCTCATCAGATTGCTGTGGGAATTAAATAAAATAATGCATGTAGAGTTTGAAATTGCAGAAACACAAAACACAAAATCCTCCCCCACTCAATTAGGACATTAGAAATAATGAGATTTAGAGTCAGTCTTGCTTCAACTCCTTTGTTCCAGAACTCATGTATTCTTACTGGGGTCACACAGCATATATGAAGGTCTCTATTTTGATACATGTATTGTGTCCTGAAAGATGGTACCTAGTCTTTCATAGTGTTACCTCTGAAACTGTCTTTGGAAGGATGCTCCAGCATTGTATGACAGCTGATTCAGCATGGTGCCATCTGTAATGCGACCTACTCCTCCACTTCTTCACTTAGTAGTGGGTTCCCTGGTCAGACGCTATGTTGTATGAGATTCAACACCTAGGAATCATTTCATAGCCCCAAGATAGTAGTGCTGGCTGAGGCTCTGCAGGCAAGTAAAGCAAATTCCTACCTAGAATATATACTCTCGTATCTATCCCTACAAGGCAAACTGCTGGTCATTCCAGGACAGAGGGGCCTAACATAATGGATTGCCACCAAGTGACCTACATTGACGCTCAATTCTTCCAAGCTGTTAAGAGCTACCAGTCAGGTGAGTTAGTTTCATACCCTATGGTCCTTGCCAGGGATTTAAATTCCTTATTTAACAAAAGTACTACCAAGTAAATGCATCCCTGTTTGTTCAATCTAACATCTCAATTTTTTGAGAAAGCACACTGGAAATCCAGTGTCAGATTTCCTCTCCTGACTGTTCAGTTCTTTATAACTAAGTCTTACAACGTTTCACTGTGTAGTCCTTCCCTTCTAAGTCTCAGCAGCTGGGATTTCACCTTATATCCTGGAAAGAAAATAGGAACAGTTCCTAAGAAAGACACCTGTTACCTTACATAGACAAGGCCTTCTAGCAAAGAGTGGATTACTTTTTCAACCTCTGAGGATTCCAGATAACCTAAAGAGCCAACCTTTTTAAGGATATCCAGCCAAATGCCTGATCTTGTGTTTCAGGGTTCCAGATTTCCAATCCAGAATGCTGAACTTAGCATCACATACCTGTATTAGATGGATGAGTATTCAAATGTCTCTGGAGCTCTGTGACTATTAAATATTCATTTTTTTGTGCAACTGTCTCTTCATAAGCTACCAAAGAGGCCCCCTGGTTGTCACACTTAGCTATGAACAACTCTCAGTATCTCATTTTCCCTTTGCAGATGGCAATACAACTTAGTACTAACAAGCCAATGCTGTCATCATCATAAACATTGTCCCCACTCCCATATCTCAAATGTCTGAATCATCACATGTTGGCTAGAGCACTTCCTTGCACTGGTATGTTTTACCAGATTACCACTGGTAGAATATTTAGCAATTGGACCACCAAATTGTGCCAGGAATGATCTGCTCAGGATGGTATCTTCTTTGCCCACAAAGCGCTTAGTGAGCTAGCCCCACATCCTCAACCTACTATGTTTTCCTGGACTGTTCTCAGAACCACTTGTGTTAGTTCAGGTCCATGGAGAAGCGAATACCAATTTGAAACTAGTCTACATTCAAGAGATTTATTGGGAGAGAAATTGGGAGAAGGTAGTAGAGACCTCAGACTATATAACTACTGTGGAAGAAGGTAGGACAGTGAAGACGACATGTAGGAGAAGAGGCAATAGCAGCACAGATCCAAGAAAGGTTGAGCCAAGCCAATGAGGAGTTCTTCATTCAAAAACATATAGGAGCAGCCAGGCATCTGGAAAGAATGGATTTGCTCTAGTGCCTTCACCATGCTCGTCCTGGCTCACAGCAGCTCACAGGAAGTGTGGCCTCAGCACACAGTGTTGATTCACTGGGGCAGTCCACGAAGCTGTCATCCAAGCAGTACATGTTCATGACTGCCACATCTGCAGTTCTACTCTAGTACTGTCTATTTAAAAAAATATATATATGATTCTTAGTTAACAAACAAATAGGTCTCCAAATCTATTTAATCAACTCTTTATTTTAAAACAGGACTCTGGGTCACCAGACTCCTACAGCACAACCTCACATCTCTCCTTAAGAACAAAAATATCTGGGTTTGTATAGCAATAATTTTCGCTCCTTCGAACACTTTTTATCATGATTATGCTTTGAATCACGGAAGTTAAACACAGATTAACTGTAAAATAAGTGAATATTTATTGTGCAGGGTAGGACTCAGGATTATGTTATACAAAAAGAAAATCACAGAAAGCTCTCTCAAACAAAAAGGTAATTTGTTGCATTGATTTTGCAATAATGGGAGGAGCGTGTCAGGTCCACTGAGGGCTTTCTTTATGCTCTTCTTCCACCAAACCCAGACAGTGTTGATTACTGACTACTAATGCACTGTTGCAAAGTGGAATCCAGTCGAAATTTGTAATTGAATTTTGAATGGATGTGTTTCTTAATTTTCCTATATTACCAATTTTTTTCATTCTTGGGAGCAGTTTATACCATATTTTATATGGCATATGAAGCACTATTTGTAACAGCTGTTGTTTTTCTTATTCATGTTTTTTAAATTGGCTTCTGTTTCTACATTGACAGCCTCCATTATAGCTCAGGTATTTGGGGATTTGAATAGAAAAGGACTCTGGTGGATAATTAGCCTACTATACTACTCCGGGGAAAAATTACATTTTTGATAAACACTTCTCAGTACAGGTTGCATGTTTAGTACTTGTTGTCTGCTAAACATAAAATCAACTCATGCCCGGATGCCAGGATAGCTCAGCAGTTGAGCACTTATCTCACAATCTCAAGGTCCAGGGTTCCATTCATCCCTCGGCCTGTGAAAACCCCATTTGCCAAACTGTGGCACAACTCATAATCTCCAAGATGGCTCAGCTGCAAAAATTCTCTCCTCCCATGAGGGAGGCTCCCAGTTCAGTTCCCAACCCACGTGGTCCCACATCCACCTGTGGAATAAAACTGTGTCACAAATAATGATGTACAACTATGGAGACTGTTCTGGGTCCTTGCCCTTCTCTTCCTCTTTCTCTCTCTCTCTCTCTCTCTCTCTCTCTCTCTCTCTCTCTCTCTCTCTCTCTCTCACCTTCTCTCAAACAATAAAATAAATCTATAAAAAAAATTAACTCATGTCATGGGAAGCACAGCTATGAAAATTTTTTATTTTGTTAGGTATCTTCCTTCAAATGTAACAGTCCTTTGTAACCTTACATGTTCACTTATTTACTCATAATTGAAAAGGCTGCTTTAGTTAAGATCAAGTTACCAGAGATATAAAAAGGAACTATATCTTCTTTCTGGTTGACCCCTGGAGGTACTGCCATGCAGAAAATATTGTGGTGTCCAATCGAGCCCTTCACTCATTTCACAGCAGCTCTAAATATCGCCTATTAATAGATTATAGCTGTTTCTTTCTCTGGAGACTTGTTCTCGACCAATGAGAGCAGAGTCACCCAGAGAGTGACTCACTGCCGCCCCATCACCCGCTCCTATGGGACAATCACAGACAAGTCTGGCCTCCTGTGCTCCCAGCAGGACAATGTCTGTGATGCAATCCATATTCCAGCTCTACCTCAGAAAATCTCTCGCTCATCTCAGACTCTACATCAGGGGAACCCAACAAAACACAGCACATAGTCTTATCATTTTAATAATTCCATGAGCTTTACGTAGGAACCATACTTTCTTTTGAATTACATGATATACTTACCAACAATAGAGTCTTAGAAAAAAAGCAAATTGTAGAAAAGTGAATGGAAAGAAATGCAAATCACTGCAGGTAAATTCACCTGCAGGCTTATATACACATAATACATCATTATATAGATAGATATAGATAGACATAAATGATATAGATATAGATAACGTATGTGTGTATATATATCTAAAACATTATTTCTATATATAATCAATATATATTGTTAATAAGAAATTTCATAGTTATTTCTCATATTAATCTTTGAAACATATGTTTTATACTTACAGATTAACCACATTTCAAACACTTAATAACTAACATGTGACTGGTGGCTACCATATTGGAAAGCATGACAGATTATAATGTAGGAAAATATCATGATTACCTTGGAATAAAGAGAAACTTCTTAAATAAGGCTCCAAATTAACAGAAAGATACATAACTTATATTTTTTGTTCATCAAGATTAACCGTAAATGAAGACAAAAGCCATGTAGTTGAAAAAGGTATTTGAAATGCATCCGAACAACCAGGTGTTTCCCAGATTATGCAATGAATTCCTAAAAATTAATTATAAAAGAAAAGCAGAATAAGAGATTTAAAAAGACTATCAGTCTTCTAGGTCTGACGTAACAGAACACCATAGATTGTGCGGACTATACAATTTATTTTCTTCCATTTTGGGAGGCTGGGACGTCTAACATCAAGGTGAAGTGGATTCGATGCCTGGTGGTGTCTCTCTTTCTGTCTGGCAGACAGTTGCTTTCTTGCTGCACCCTCGCATGACAGAGAAAGACAGAACAAGCCAGTTTGTTCTTTTATTTTTGGCATGAGACATGTAGATATTTGGAAAACTCAGGTCTGAGACAAAACATAATATCATGAAGGGAGAGGAAGAATTCAGAACTTGGAATCAGAAGCAGCTACAGGAATTTTTAAATTTTTAATGGCCCTCTGGTTTAGCCTCCTTGTCACTCCCAAAATAAAATGTGGCTACCACATCCTTCCTGAAGTTAATACCTACATCACTAATTTCCTGATTTTTGCATTGCTTTCCTACCCTCCAATAAAGTTGACTTGAAGTCAACTTTTTATGCAGTAGCCCTTACTCTCCCAATACACACTAAGAGCTGGGAGCAGGAAGACAGGAATATATCCCCAACACCTAGAACAGTAGCTGGACATAGTAGATATAGAATAATTCTTTAAGATAAATTAATTTGCTGATGTTGAAATTATTTTTGAATGAGAAAAACCTTTCATCAACTTTTATTCTGAGTCCAATGCAAAATGATTTCCCAAAAGGAAAAGGAGAGTTTTTCATACTGGAAGAGGCCAGACTTGAACTCTGAAATTGCACAAGCTCACTTCACAGATGAGGTGCCCATGTCAAAAGCAGGCATGCAGACCACCTGCAGTCCCTTTATTAAAATAAGGGCCAGGCCTATAAGAAAGCTAAGGCTTTTTAACTACACAATGCTTCCCCATATTGCCTCCTTAGATCTCTTTTTGTAAGTTACCTGACCTACTAAATAAAGAATGCCATTTATTGTTTTTAATCATCTCTGAATTTTAATAATACTTCCATCATCTTGACCTTTTCTAAGTTGCAGTTGAAATGCTATGTAAATCTTTCACTTGCTGCGAACGCTGTGAGAAAGCAACATATGGCTAAGACAGTTCTGATCTTTACCCTAAAATGAAAATACCTCACGTTATTAATGTTGAGAGTAAAAAGTGTAACTCAGTTTTATTTCCCATGTGTTCAGTTTTCTGAGGTGACCCAGGAAAGTTAGAAACTGTTGAACTCTGGAGAAAACCCCAGATGAGGAATCCACACCAATATCATTTGTCTTTCAAACACGAACATTACTCTATTACTCTCTTAAAACACTCACTGTTTAATACAACATTTTAACTGCAGTAAGAAAAATCATCTGAAGCCCATTAGTAATTCTCTAACTTCTGAATGTGCAGTTTATGCCAAATGTAAAATGTATCACTGTGGGAAAGGGTTTGTTTTAATGAGAAAAGCCTCTTAAAGGAGAGAGATTTTTCAGCAGTAGACTGATCATCTAGAATTCCCAAAGTCACTGTACTATACATAATTTTGACATCTACGTACAATTCTGAAATTTCTTAGAACCATAAGATGAAAAATGATTAAGAGTGAGCATTATAGTCTTTATATTTTGCTCCCTGCACTCTCTATTCAACCTCAATTTGATCTTAATGCCATTTAACAAAACTACCTGGAATGATGAAACAAAAGATCAATTTTTGTTTTTTTAAATTATTTTTATTACCAATAATTGGAGATGCCAGGATAGCTCAGTGGGTTAAGCACTCACTTTGCAGCCTTTGGGTCCGAGGATCGAATCTCAGCTCTGGCCCATGTGGACCCATATGCTAAACTGGGGTGTGACCCCAGTTTGGTTCTCCCTGGGGCAAGCTTCCCACGTGGGAGGCCCCCACTTTGGCCCTCAGCTTGCAGGGGCATGTCTCCTATACGGGGAAGCTCCCATCCCAGTTTCTGGCCTGCATGGCACCCTGCCCACCTGGGTGGACTGAAAATATGTCAAAAACTGATGACATAAAACTAGACACTACCCTGGGCTCTTCCCCTTCTCTCTAGCTCTCTCTCTCTCTCTCTCTCTCTCTCTCTCTCTCTCTCTCTCTCTCTCTCTCTCTCTCTGTCAAAAACAATAAAATAAATCTTAAAAAAAGAATAATAATTGATTAGGATCAAGATGAAGAGGCTTGAAGGCAAGATGTCTCTTTATTACAAGAGAGAAAATGTGAGTCTCATCTTAGAAGGTTGGATTCTGAAAAGTCTTAGAAGTCATCAGTACAATTCGCCTCAATTTAGACATAAGGAAACTGAAGTTGATACTCATGGACTTGAACTGACTGTCCTCCCAAAGATGACACAATCCTTGAAAGAGCATTTAATGATCAAAACAACAGCCAACTGTTATCAACCCTGCTTTCTCTCTCCTGTCATTTTAAAACATGAATTTTTGGGGAAGCCGGGATGGCTCAGTGGGTTAAGTGCTCACTTTGCAGCCCCAGGGACTGAGAATCGAATCCCGGCCCCGGCCCATGCGGACCCATATGCTGAACTGGGGAGTGCCCCCAGTCCAGTTCTCACCAGGGTGAAGACCCCTGCCCAGTTCCTGCCCTGTGCAGCCTCGCACCCACCTGTGGAATGAAACTATGTGGAAAAACCAATGATGTACAACTATGGAGACTGTTCGGGGCCCTCCCCCTTCTCTCTGCCTCTGCATCTCTCTCTCTCTCTATCAAAAACAATAAAAAAAAAAACCAAAAAAAAAACCATGAATTTTTATTTCCTCCCACCTTCTTTAACAAATTGGGTCTATCTCGACTTATAAAAGAGCTCAGCAGAGATGACAGGAGATGCTCAGTTTTGTTTTATAAACTTATGATAATCAGACACATTTTCTAATCATCTATATTCAATGCAGAGCTGCAGTGTTTGCTTTTAAAACTAGCTGTGAACAGTTCTGACACATAAAGAAGTGCTGGTTGTGTGATTGTGGATATTTCAAAAAGGGTTGGAAGAAGAAAACAACTCACAAAATAAAATGCTTTTGAATTTTTTCAAACAGACAGTACACAGGAGAGTCATAGGAAACAAGATCACTGGTATTTCTCTCTTATGATGTGTAAGCAGAAAATGATGATTATAAATGAAAAACAGCCAGCTGCAGTCATATTTCTTCTGCCCGAGTTGTCACTAATGATTCCTCTTGTTATTGGAGTCCAAGCAAACCGAAACCTTCACAGCCTTCAGACACTTACTCGTATCTGTCATTTACTCCCTGGCCAAAGAGTTTATTGCACAAGAACCCAGTAACTGAAGAGCAATCAACCCTATATCCAGCACTTCATTTCTCACATTTGTACCATGTATGATTATCATGTACATCATAACAATGCAGTGGGAAAAATATGTAAATTGATTATAAATAACACAACTTCTCTGACTTGAAGAATCTCAGGCAAACCAAAATGCAAATACAGATGTAGCATGAGAGGAAAACTCCTGTATTAGAGGAGATATTAATGTTCTCTTAATAGGGAAATGGGGAAATCTGCACACAGAAGATGATGTCTGAGTTTTGTACTTACCAATGAGAAGAGCTTTGCCAGGTGAAGAAAGATAAAAAATATTTTTCCAGCATAGGCTAGGCTATATAATTTTAGTAGAGAGTTTAAAATTCAGTTGGCTGGTGCTCAGAGAGAATGAGTGTATGGATAGGGAAGGAAATCGGACTAGAAATATAGGTTAAGGCTAGGTTGGGAAGAATTTTATGTACCCTGTTTAGTTGAGGGGCAGCATTATAATTTCTAATCAATTAGGAGGCCTTTGACAAATTCAAAATAGTACAACTGAGGAAGCTGGGATGATGGCTCAGTTGGCTAAGTGCTTGCTTTGCAGCCCTGGGGCCCAAGAATCTAGTCCCGGCCCCAGTTTGTGCAGCCCATATACTGAACTGGATGTGCTTCCCATGTTGGAGGCTCCCAATTCAGCCCCTGGATCAACAGGTTGTGCTTCCATGTGGGAGGGCCCTGGCCCAGTTCCCACCCTGTGCAGTCTCCACCCACCTGCGTGGAACAAAACCACATTGAGAACTAATGACATACAACTGTGGAGACTGCTCTGGGCCCTCCTACTTCTCTCTGTCTCTGTCTCTGTCAAAAACAATAAAAATAAATCTTAAAAAATGGTATAACTAAATGTTTATTTCACCTAAGAAAATGGAAAGAGGCTCCTTTTGAGATTTATTTCAAGGCTCATCAATACTATTAAAGGGGAAGCTGGGATGGCTCAGTGGGTTAAGCGCTCACTTTGCAGCGCCAGGGACCCAGGATCAAGTCCTGGCCCCAGCCTGTGCGGACCCATATGCTGAATTGGGGAGGTCCCCCAGTTCAGTTCTCTCTCTGTCTCTGTATCTCTCTCTCTCTCTCTCTGTCAAAAACAATAAAAAAAAAAAACTATTAAAGACTCAGGTTCTTTCTTTTATTTTTTATTTATTTTTATTTCTTTTATTTTTTTGTTAAATTTATTGGGGAGGTTCTTTCTTTTAGCTTGTCCACTCAACACATTGACTTTGACCTTGAAACTAGTCCCCTCATAGTTGTAAGATGGTTGCAGCAGCTCCAAACATTACATCTTCACACAACATAGCCCAAAGGTAAAAAAAAAAAAAAAAGTGAGAGAGAGAGAGAGAATGCCTCTTCCTTTTATCCCTTTGTGAAGACAGAGGAAATTTTTTTCAGACCCTCTCAATAGATATTCTTCCAGGTCTAATGACTAAGAATTGTATTGTTTGGTTATTATTCCTAAGCCAATTAAGAGCCAAGAAGAATGGAATTAACATGATTAATTTAAACTAATAAAGATTCACCCCATTTATATTAAATTATAGGTTAAGAGGATTTTGCTCTCTTTGAGTTTATTTATTGTCTTTTTATGAGTAGTTTTCTATGTTTCTACTTTTGGGCATTTCAGAACTACTAAGCCGGGTTTCATTTGGGCATTAACTTTCTAATTCTAATAAATATGTAAAAAATATCATACATTTATACACAATATACTTTGTAATATTTTTGCATAATATCCTGTTTTCTTTTCCCATTTGTCTACTCTAAAGTGTTTTTTTACAGTTTTATTGAGGTTAAATCAACATACAAAAACTGCACATATTAGCTTTATAATTTGATACATTTTTGTTTATGTTTCTACTTTTGTTGCAAAACCATCCTTTCCCCCATTTAATTACCTTGATATCTTTTCAATCTTTTTGTGCAAGCTGAAGAACAAGTTTTTAATTTTCCTTCTTTCTTTTAAGTACTTAAGTTTTAAAAGCCATGAATACTTTTCCAAATATAGTTTTGGCAGCACCTTGTAAGTGGGCTTCTTATTTTTATTATTTTCTATGCATTCTGTAATGACATTTTTTTATTTCCCTGTTTTTTCTTACAATTATTTTAATGATTCAAGAAAAAATCTTTTTCTTAATTTTAATTTTCAGTTTGTTTTTGTCGTTAACTTTTGGAAGTCAAAGAACATAGCTTCTATAAGGTCTATTTTTTTATATTACTTGGGGTTTTCTTTGAAGACAATATCCAACCTATCTTTCTCTTTCCCCATCCTATATTGTTTATCACATTGTTCTTTGTAACTTCTTTCACAAAATTGGTCAATTTCTAAAACTATCATTCTTCTTTCTTTTTTTTAAAATATATTTCTTATTTATTTCTTTTTGACAGAGAGAGAGATACAGAGACAGAGACAGAGAGAGAACTGAACTGGGGGAGCTCCCAGTTCAGCATATGGTTCCACACAGGCCAGGGCCGGGACTCGATCCCTGGTCCCCGGTGCTGCAAAGTGAGCGCTTAACCCACTGAGCCATCCCAGCTTCCCCTATCATTCTTTATATGTATGTCTTCAATCTCTTTCATTATAAGGGGACCTGTTCTTGTTCATCACTATATTCTAATTGTTAGAATAGTGATTATAATCAATATGTATTGGTGAAATAAATAAATAAATAGCAATACTGTTTTAATTCTGTAGACAATGCAAAGTAACACAAATTTCTTATTTATTGAGTATTTATTGTCTTTATGTGTAAAACTTGTGAGGCACATAGACATCAGAGGAAAGAGGGTAGAGAAGTCAAAACAGAGAGGTACATAAGAATTCTTGTCCAAGGTGCAATCTGCCAGTCAAAAGTGCAAATGGTTTCCTTAATTTTAAAGCTTTAATTCTTTCTGCTAGGCATAATATCCATAAGGAGCCTAAAGCTCTGACTTTTCCAGCTAAGGGGAAGAATGTTTAGTAGCCTCAATTTTTCACTACAGAGATGAATTCACACTTAATACACCTTAGATGTAGGTACTAGATGGAAGAAAATATTGTATATTCCTTATTTATGTTCAGCATCCAATGTCACACTAGCTGTTGCAATCTCTTGCTATAACAGGCTCCTTCAATTAATTTGGTTTTAGTTTGTCACATAGAACAAATTCCACCATAACCCTTATACCTCGTACCAAAGCTGAACTCATCATCAAATAGTACAATAATAATGTGAAGACAAGTCTTAATTTATTGAGTGAAAATGTCATAATTCTGGAGAATAAGGTATTACTACCCCAAATATTAAGCAATTAATTTTAAATATTCCTCCACATTCTCCCTACAAGTTCAAAAATCTGTAGGCCAGCCCGGGGTTGTCATAAATTTCCTGGGAAAATAAATGGCTACCTTTCCAGAGATAAGATTAAAAAGAAGAAAAACGTCTGATCATTTCTGTGAATTTAGAAAGTGTCAGGCACTCTTCCCAGCACTACACATGAAGTAGTGCGGTCAATCCTCACAAGAACTCTATGAAATTATCTCCACTTAACATAAAGGAAACTGTGGAGCAGAGACACCAAATGTTTTTCAAAGGTAAGAGGAAGTGGAAGAGATAAGACTCAACCACCTGGTTCCAGCATTCATCACTACTCTTAACCATTACACACATTGTCTTTCAACTCCTCAGTTGAATTACTGTCAGGGGAGTCATGAGAGCAAGCTTTGAAAAGAGAAACATTTAAAATAAATTCATTTTCCATTACTCTCATTTTGAAAGAAAAGTAAAGAGGGATAAACAAAAGGTTTGGGAGTGGTGAAAGAGGGCTTCTTTTTGTACCATTTCTACAAAAGTTTTTGTTCGTGACCTTAGGCTTGTATTGAATAATCAATTCTTTCAAAACTCCTCAATATACAAGTCTCATTCAATTATGTAAGGTAAGCAAAGAAGTTATGTAGACATTGTAAACCCTATTTTATAGATAAGATATATACCTATATAAATATGTAGACAAAGACATAAGGAACCTAAGATCTCAAGTCCACAACCGATTTTTAACCAGGCATCACTCCATAAAATATCCCTCAGTGATGTGTATGCACAAAGAACAAGATGAGGGAGAAAAATACTTTAATTATTAGCTGGGGTTTGATTCCAAACTCTAATTTAGTTCCTTAATAAACTAGCTGGACCACAAAGGGAAAGACTTCTGCCATAGCTAGAAGTAGAACCACTGCTAGAAATTAAATCAGGCTATACAGCCTCCTTCATCTTTTTCACCTAAAGTCACACCCAAAACTTAGATCTTCCCATTTGATGGCAAAATGTATTAGACTCTCCTCTTGTGTTATTATCGCTCTATGTGTCCACTGTGACAAATGAAATGGGAAATACCATCTTTCAATATTTATATATATTTTTATATTATACCAGAAATCTCCAAAATGTGCCGAGATTGAAAAATTCTATTAAATTTATCACAAGGCCATTCTATTAAGTTACAAATTCACCTCACATTCTGCTTTCCTGCCAGATAAAGGCTTATCTAAGTTGCCCAACCAGCTTAGCAGACAGGGCAATATGACATAAACTTAGATGACAGAATGGCCCAAATAACAAGATACGCATAAAATAAAGTACACCAAACTTCACTCTTCACTGTAAAATCTAACCACAGTCACTTTTATTCAGAGAGTAAGATCCAACTATGGATTTTCTTTGTTTATAATTTCAAGGTACACAGGTGAATCACCTTTAATCTTCTCTAATTAACTCCAGAAAATTGGATATCTCAATAACAAAAAGTTAGTATCATTTTCACTCTATACACATCACACCAGCCTATCTGATTGTTATTACCTTTATTTTATGAATAAAGAAATTGAGAAGCAGAGAGTTCAAGTTACTTGTAGTCACACCATTTAATCTCACCCCCAAAATCTTTATTATTTGCCCTTTATAACACATCTCATTTGCACAAGATAAAAATTTCCTTCATCTACTCAAAGTTATTTCTCCCTCCTTCTTCCATATTAAATCAAAGAATTGAAAAGCATACTCCCATCAATAGCTTTTGTAAATGGAAGAAGGCCAGCCCCTTGTCTTTGTGACATCAATTATACATGCTCTAGGAAACAGGAAACTGGACTTAGCTGTTTTCATAGCAAACATAAAAACTATAATAGTATTCTAAATTTTGCAATGCCCAGTAAGAGGATTTATGAAATTTATTTCAATTGGTTTTGTCTAATCTGTAATGATTTTAGGTATTTCCCCAACTGTATGCTAATGTTTCCCAGTTTATACATTATTAGGAAGTTAATTCATTTTTTTAAAGTCAGTTAAATTTAGTGAAGAAACTCATCACATTTCCATTTGTTCCTGACTCAATTTATGACTCTTTTTTTGTGTGTTATATAGAGCTTTTCTATCATATATCTTTCCCAGTATATTTTCTAGGGCTAGGAGTATTTCTCTCAGTGACATCTAGTCATTGAATAGTTGACTTCCAATTTTGATAGACTATCAGTCTTCCAACATAAGATTCTTCCAACTCGATTTATCCTCAGTGCCAAATTCTAATGGCCTTGTGTGTGTGGGTTTCTCCTGTCAACAATAGCAGTAATATTGCTGTTACACTTAATTTTACATATCCTCTCATGCCACCTAAAATGTCTGAGTCAAGCTAAGCTTCTTTATTTATTCTCTAGTCACAGACAAAATGTTCCAAAGTATGAAGACCACTCAAATAAAATAATATCTTTGTTCTCTACATAACTACCAACTTCTGTCTAGGTAATATGAAGATATACCCTTTATATGGCCTCTAATGAGTCTTGAAAAAATATTGGTATAGAGATAGCACTTTCTGACTTTAAAAAGTATTAGCTAGTCTGCAAATTGCTTAAGTGTAATGCTCCCTTAGGAACTGAAATTGGGGAGTTTCCAAAATCACACTTAGTTTGAGAGGTACAAATGTATTCTCTTAAATAAAGATTTTGGACATGGATTTTCTTAATGGAATGTCTCTATCCAAAACATAAGAAGAAGATGAAATTTGATTATACGGTATTATACTCTCTAAGAAGATACTTCAAATTAGAAATCTCCCTACAGGTAAGAGTGGAGCTTAATTAATTTTGAATTCTGCTCATTTTAGATGGAATTATTTTTCTCAAATCAGTTTATAGAGTCCCTTTAGTTTGAATTTGATTAAATTAGTTTTTAACAACTCAAAAGATAACTCTATATGCATAAAGTTAATTTTAACACATTCTAAAGTTCTTCTAATTCACTCCAAGTTTGACAACAAACAGAGCAATTCTAACCAATTTGTGAAGGTTTATTTAAAATATAGTATAATTTAATTAGTATAATAACTAAGACTACGACATTTTAGTAAAGAGTTAAAACAACTATTATTAGACTTATGTAGGTTTAGTAAAATGAATATTTTCTAATTGAACCAATAAAATTTATTAACTGAAAATGTTCTCCCAGTAACTAAGAGAGAAAGTTTGAAAATTGAGCTATCCATCTTTAGAGTGGGAGGAATACATTGTTCTTGGAAATTGTCCATTTTCTTCCTGCTACTCAATAAATTACCTACTTTCTTTCACTTTTATTATACTTTTACTTTTATAATACTCATATCTTTTTCTCATGTAAACTATCGTCTTCCCTCTTTAGTTCTTGATCTTCCCATGCTCTGCATTTTTGGAAACTGTAGACTTAAGCTTGATTAGGGATCTCAAGTGGAGATTTTCTTGTTATGCTACTTAGAGACACATGCTGGAGTGTTATATTTAAGGACAGATGGCAAAAATCCTATGAACACTCCATGTGGCTAGCTCTGTATCCACCAATTTTCAGCTGAGAAGGCTAGCTCGAGCATCTGCAATCATTTGTAGAAGAGAAAATAAAAATGGAGAAGACTAGAAATTTTCACGCATTAAAATGTGGTTTAATTTGCTCTGACACCAAAATATACTGAATTTTAAATTTCTTCAGATGGTTGTGGTATAAAGCACTTCTACAGAGAAGCAACTATTTTCTAAATATACATAGCTTATTTCTAAGTGGAAGCCATGAACATACACATTTTAATGTTTTATGGTGCCGGTAAATAAAACTAGATATCATATAGGATTGCATCATAGCTTTAGTACAAAGGTAATAAGTTTAAGACAAATCATATCATCCACAGACCCTACCTTTTAGCTGTTCTCACCTTCCATTTAAAAATGTGTTATGCTATCTGATGTATATTTCTGCCCTTCAAAACCTGTGCCTTTCAAGAATCTAAGAATCTTGTCCAGGAAAACAAACTTCTCATTGTTTCTGACACTCACCAATTTCACTTCATCCTCAGGAATCCTGTTCTATCTGTGCAGTCTTAACTTTAAGAAAGGCCTCCCCAAAATTCCCAGAGTCTTTCCAAAGGTAGGTAGCTAGGTACCAAGAATCCCTTACTCCAACTATGAGTCAGGTGACCCTGACTCCATCTCAGAGTGAAAGTAAACATATAAACTCAACCACACAAATCTAAGGACATCTAATTATGGGAAAGCCGGGATGGCTCAGTGGGTTAAGTGCTCACTTTGCAGCGCTGGGGACCGGGGATCGGATCTCGGCCCCGGCCCGTGTGGACCCATATGCTGAACTGGGGAGCTCCCCAGTTCAGTTCTCTCTCTCTCTCTCTCTCTCTCTCTCTCTCTCTCTCTCTCTCTCTCTCTCTCTCTGTCTGTCAAAAATAAATAAATAATAAATAAATAAATAAATGAAAGTGACTATCTTTAAAAAATATATATTAAAAAGAAAAGTCTAAGGACATCTAATTGTAATACATCAATTAATACAGAGACATATACCAAAAAGAAAGGGGACTAAACAGAACTTTTCTATTTAAACAAATCTAAACTGAAAGTTATGGCAATCGGTAAGGACATTTACAGGTCATGAAAAGAAAGAACGAAGGCATTTACAGTACAACTTGAAGAAACAAAGCATAACAGAAGATTGCTAGCAAGTATGTGCTACATTCTATAAAAGAATTTTTGGATGTGTCTTTTCATCAATAGGTACGCACTTCTCTTGGGATTATACTAAGTCACAGACCTTGATATCATTCAAGGCAGTAAAAGCAAGATGTGACTAAATATTTGCTCTTTCAAATTTTTAAGCAAAGATGTGAATAGTAAGTTTAAAAATAGCTAACATTTTTTAAATTATATACTCTTGGTAAAGATGAGATATTCTACCATATCAGAAAGCTTTGAAATTATATAAGAATAACAGTCATTTGTTACATATTATAATTAACATTACAGAGTGTAATGACTAATCAGCATAAATTGTGGAGTCAGCTAAATCTGTGTTGGAATTCTGCTCCTTTCATTTATCAGTGGAGAGCCATTGGAAGAGTCAGTTAAACTCTAAGCCTGTTTCTTCATTTGTAAAAAATATAAGAAACAACACCTTTTTCATGGTGAAGAATAAATTAAATACTATTTAACGTATATAGAGTCTACCACACAGTAAGTTGTTCAATATATGCCAGCAATTATTATGATGTATTTCATACCTCTTATAACAGAAATTTGCCTAAACTTTCAGTTCCGATTTGTTTAAATGGAAAGGTTCTATTTAGACCGCCTTTTGTTTTTTATATTTATACATCACCTCATTTCAAAATTCATGTAGCTTTCAAAAATACATGTAGCATATGAGGAGTGTAGACAGAGAAAATTATGAAGAAAAGGAAAATACAGCCAGAAGTAAGTTGAAGATAGTGGTAAGATTAAACTACATATCATAAAGTCATATATACTTTACTAGATATAAACCATGGATATAACTCAGAGCTACCTACAAGCTAGTGTGAAGAGGAAACACAAT
>PVKE010017230.1:0-31009 GCA_004027555.1 Craseonycteris thonglongyai
AGATATTGCATTTCAATTTGGCTAGTTCTTGAGCTAAGACATAACTAGTATAGTAGCGATCCATGTACATATGGTGCCCCTGAGCACCTGGAATTTTCTCCAACAACATTTTGTATAAGTGTATCGGAATTCTTGATGAAACAGGTAAATCAGGTCTGACCAAGAGCTCTGTTGTGAGTGATCCATAATATGGCAAAATACAGCAAATGTAGCCAGTCTTCGAGTCAGCTAGAGTATAAAATCTGATACCCCATTTTGTCGGTTTCTTAGGATTGTATGTTATGATTTGACACTTCAAATCAGCCGGGCGCCGCAGCGGCGCCGCTCGAGTTATAAGAGCTACAATCGCTTCAAAGTCCACGGTACACGGAATTCCACCCCAGACGTTGCGAGCGATCGACGATCGACCAAAATTGGCCTCGCGATCGACTTGTTGGCCACCCCTGCTATAGGCAACCTAATGACATTCTTTACTTCTCTTTTAAAAAATAATTCAGGAACAATTGAGAATGAGGGAAGGCTATTCAGGTAGGCTTGAAGAAAAGAAGCCATTGGCACATTCATTGGTATAAAGAACTTAATGAACAATTATTTCCAGTAGAAGTTAGATTGTAAATGATGAATGCAAACAATAACCTTAGCTACCTTGGAGGTAGGAGAAAATATATATATGAGGGCTTTCCATGATATAATGAGAATAGTTACATGGCTGGATACTTTCCGGACAGTTCTTGTACATGCATATATATTTTTAGAATCCTGAGATAATGAGAGTTTAATCGTTTGTTTATTGTTCCAACTTCCTTTCTTAACTGTAAGATATTTGAGGGAGGGGGGAAGGATCAAGTATTAAATTTAATATCAATATCAAAGTACCCCACTTACTATAGGAACTAAATAAACTTAAGGAAAAAAGTAAGAGAGAAAATAAGGAAAATAGACTAAGAGAAATATTTGCCTTTAGCTTTATCTTTGATTTAATGTAGTTTTCATATATATATAGTCTGACTATGCTTCCATACACATATATACATGTGGAAGTTTGCTAATTTAAGTGCTTTTATCTAAGCAGACAGTTTTATTTGTATTTATAAAACCACTAGCAAAGGTTTCAAGGAATATTTCAAGGAATGTTACTTCTGCTTTTTCAGGTTTAAGCTTCATTTCCCCATAATGAAAATCAATCATCCTTGATCACGCCACGACTGCTCTTCAGAGGTTAAAGCTCTGTGTTTTGAAGGTTGTACCTACAACTGTAAATAAGCCATTATCATAAACCCTCATTAGTGGTAGAAACATCAAGTTGTCAACACAAACCTTAAATGAGTATTCTAGCTATCAAGAGTAACGTCATCTATAATGGAACCACTGTGTTCTTTCTTGTTTTTTATTTAAAGCGCATGTCGTATATTTTAATTTCATTGTCAAAACCCCCATCCACAATCTTATATCCTCCTTTATCCATACAAATATTTTTTCTTTATTTACATTTATAGCTAATATCCAGGCTGCAACAGGATTAGTGATACACTTTCATTACTACAATAAAACAAAAACAACAAAGATAACAAGAACAAAAGCAGAAATTCCATCAAGGAAAAGGCTCATGAGCAACTGAACTAATAATTATGGAACCAAATTCAGTTTTAAAGGCAACTTGGTTTTACATATAGTCAGTCACCTGCCCTTCAAATATGCTTTGATTTATTGCTCATGGCATTCTCAATGACCTGTTGAAGTCTATAGCTCTGAAGTGATTCATTCTAATTAAGAGCGCCTGGCCAGCACTTGGCACTGTGGGCTTCCAAGCCCAAGGGGCCAGCTTTTATTACACATTGTGCCCATTTCATACAAGCAGAACATTTTATAATCGTCAGATCTAATTAGACATTTCTATAATGTGGGCTCATCTCTGGCATTTTTTAAATTCACTCTGTCAAAACATGTATTTTGGTCCTTTAGCTTATTCTCTCTCTCTTTTTAAAATTTATTTTATTGTTTCTGAGAGAGAAACAGAGACAGAGAGAGACAGAGAAAAGGGGTAGGGCCCAGAACAGTCTCCATTGTTGTATATCTTCAGTTTTTGACGTGGTTTCATTCCTCAGGTGGGTGGGGCCACGCAGGGTGGGAACCCAGCTGGGTGCCTCCCGCATGGGAAGCACACCCCATTTCAGATTTGGGGTCTGCATGGGATGGGGCCAGGATTCAATCCTCAGTTCTTGGGTTTGCAAAGCGAGCGCTGAACCTGCTAAGCCATCGCAGCTTCCCTAGCTTATTCTCGATTAGCAATAAATTGACATAAACATCTCCGATAAAAGCTGAAAAAAACCTGGAGTGCTCTTAGAAGACCCAACTTCCCCTTGATTCTTGAGGCAGAAAGGCTGACACATTGTGATGTCGCAAAAAAACAGACTGACATCACACATGGGGCTCAGGACCAGGGTTCTCATTCTGATGACATGTCATTTCCTGCTTGGAGTGTAACATCTGGAAACAGAATGGGCCATAGCAGGGAGCTGCTATGAGGTGGACGGCGCACAGCTTTGGGGGAACAGCCTTGAGTTCCAGCTTGCTTGTGTTTCTTCCTAGTTCCCAAGTGGACCTCCTTTCCCAGGTGGGCTTGTCACCTGATGTGCTGCCCGTTTGGCCAATGGGAGCATTGGCAGGAGATTGGAAGCAGACAGGGAAGGTGTCTGGGTATTTGTCTTCCTTCTTGTGCATCATCTAAGGCAGCTGCTGATCCGCCTTTGTGGCGTCTAGTTTCTTCTGTAAGATTCCAGCCTCTAGCGGGATTCTGACCTTGAACTCCACGAACTTTCTTCTCGTTTGCTGTCCATCCCCACTGGGGTGGTGTAGTGGCTTCTGGTTGCTCCTCCTGGGGGCCCTCCAGTCTTATCATGTGTTCAGGCCTCCGCAACTCCATTGCCACAGCCCTTCATGCCCGTCATTAAACCCAGTCTGTGTTTAAGATTTGAGATGCTCTCTGAATTCCTGCCAATACTCTGAAAACAAGAAATGTCATTTTAAAGATTTATTTTTATTGTTTTTGACAGAGAGAGAGAGAGAGACAGAGAGAAGGGGGATGCCCAGAGCAGTCTCCATAGTTGCATATCATTAGTTTTCTACATAGTTTCATTCCACAGGTGGGCACAGGGCTGCACAGGGCGAGAACTGGCCAGGGTACCTCCCATGTGGGAGGCACGCCCCACTGAGAACTGAACATCCCAGTTCAGCATATGGGTCTGCATCTGCTGGGGCCAGGATTTGATCATTGGACCCTGGAACTACAAAACAACACTCAACCCACTGAGCCATCCCAGCATTCCAATACCATTTTAAAAGTAAGGTATTGTACCTATTGTCTAATCTAATTCCAAGGAAAACTCAGTGTTGATAGGAACACAAAGAGATGTGAGAAATTATGCATTTAATGTGCTTGTAATATAAGATATATTCTAGAATGCTTTCTAAAAATTAATTTTTAATTTCACCCTGTTTTCACATCATTTGTTTACCCCTCTTCTTTAAAATGAAACTTAAGAAAAAATTTGTTTTTTTTTTAATAAAAGGTTCTTTTTAGTTGGTTTATGTTTAAACAGGTGTACTTTTTGGTTTCATCTTCATTATTTTGTTTAGTGTTGTTTCTGTTTTAACTTGATACAATCAAAATATACCACAGAAGCACTGAATATAGAAACCTGACCAAATATAACTATAAAGATACAAATTTCTTTTAGACTCTGTTTATGTTTATCCAGCAGATACCCTAATTTACATAGTTAATAGAAAGAATATGAGCCAACCACTGTTTTAATCTCCTAAGAAGTAAATGAATTAAACTCAGAATGCATATATTATCTTCATTTAGTTTTAGGACTTTGTCTCACATGAATTGGAATAGAATTGTTCTTCAAAAGCACATCTAATGTAAATATAGAACCCTGGCATTTCTTCAAACACAAAGTTTGTTTAAGGATATAGACACTTTTCAGGTTAAATTGAAGACTAGAATTTTAGTGTGGAAATGCCTGACTGTCTTTGGGAGGTTAAATCACAGCTTCTCTGATCTCCTTTCTTTTTTTTATTTAAACAACTGGTCATGTGAAGCAGAATCACATTAAATTATTTATGCCTAAAGAATTTTGGAATTTTTAGCAGGAAAGAGGTCCCTGATCAGAGCTCCACATAAATGAGGGAGGAACAGGGCAGCGTGGGACCTGCCCGCGTGGCTTGTGAGAAATTACTCTGGGGGGGGAGGGGGGGAGTTCCAAACTGGATCCCCACCTCTGCCTTAGAACAAGGAGGAGCCGAGGGCAAAGGGGAGCCCTCATGAATGAGATTAACACCCCAAAGTGCCCCGCTCCTCTGCCAGGGATGAGGACACAGTAAGAAGCCGCCATCTATGAACCAGGAAGTGGGCGCTCACCGGACACTCAGTCTGTCAGTGCCTTGACCTTGGACTTCGCAGCCTGCAGATCCAAAGGCGAGTCTCAGTTTGTATTTGCAGACACTGCTATTGCCAAAACAGAGCCAAACTCCCTACTGCATTCCAGTCAAGTCTTTTCTCTGGCACCATTGAGAATTGTGTGCTTCCTTTTCTGGGATACTTCAGAAAGGGACAATAGGTGGCCACATGATTGGGCCTCCCAGGGCAGAATTAGAAACGAGATACATTAGGTCATTACAGGATAATCCATAAGTAATTTTAAAAGTGCAGTCCAAAATCAAATAAGGAAATTCTTAAAGACGTCTTGAAGGTTTCATGAGGCCGATAATAGCTAATGGGTTTTAGGCTGGGCAAAGTCAGGTGGAAAAAAGTGAACACTCGCACAATAAACATCTCCACTGCATGCTTTTCTGCTGCCTAAGTGAATTATCCTCTAAGATTGGCGCTGCAGGTGCAACCCGGGGAAACCAAAGCCTCCTTATTCCCTGGCAAGGCCCCTAGAGTTTCTGAGCAGATCGTAAACAATGAATAACGTTGGTGGTGTCAGTAACTGAGACAGGTGGTTGGTTATAAGAAAACCGATTTAGGAACAGAACTGTCAAGATGCCATCGGGATTTGGCTCCTTGGGTGACAGCAGTGCAACCACAGTGACTTAGAACGATGCACAGTGGGGAGCTTCCTCCAACAGAGTTACCTTTCAAAGGACAGGAAGAGACGGAAGTAGCAGCAGCAGGTAACTGAAGCAGCTCCCAGTGTGAGAGCTGCTGATAGTGTTGAAGATGAAAGCCCTGGAGATGCAAAACCAAAACACAGAACACCAAGATGACCTGGCATGAGCTGGGACCTTGGTTTGCTTGATGGATCAGATTTCTTGCTGGTGGAAGACAAGCAAACCCCCTTCGATATACTCTGATGGCCTAATATCCAGAAAGGACCTTGTTATGAAAAATGGTACCAAACAACGGCATGTTCAGAGCAGTGCTAGCGCTCACGAGCTCACACGAGTAGCATCTTCAGAAAGATTAGAAAAGGGTGGAAAGACCCAGCCACATCCCAGGACGATGTGTGAGAGGCAGAGAACCAGGAGTCGTGTGCAGATTGTTCGGCATCTGCGGACTGTATAATCTGTCAAGTCTGCGGGACTTTGTAGTTGGAAACTCTGGCTGGATATGGGTTGGTGGAACATGGAACGATGGAAAACAGCTAGAAATGGCAAAAGTGTCTGGTCTCTCAGCTTCTCTGTTTATTGAAAATGGTTAAAATAATGTCTCTGGGTAGAAAGAGTAAGATTCAGTCACTGTAGAACTAGGTTATTCTGGGCATAGTATCTAAGTATCTGAAGAGAAATCCATTATAGACAACTTGAGCGGAGGAGATGGTGCTGGGTGTGGAGAAGAAAAGGAAATCTGGTTTAGAGAAAAAGAGTAGGAGGTGTGTACTCCCCTTCAATCCCTCCCATGTTTATTGTTTACCATCAGAGCTCTCCTGGGAAGATTTATTGAAGCCATCAACATTTATTGAGTTCCAACTGTTTGCTCAGCCCTGGGCAAGGTCTGAGCTAGACTTGGGTTTATAATGATGACGTGAACCTTGATCTCCCTGACCTCATGGTTTAACAGGACTAACACAGACCTGCACAAGACTGAGGGTTCTTTATAGTGGTTAGCAGGACGGAGGCATTATGAGGGAGACTATTACTCTTACTGGGCAGAGATGAAATAGTCAAGAAGTTCTTTGGGTGAGCGTTGATGCTCGAGGTTTTATCAGTGTAAATTAGGAGTTCCCCCAAAGGATTTATGCAACGGGGAATGTTCCAATAATGCTGTGCTGAGGGGCTGAGGCTCTTTCCCTGCAGGTGATGGAGAGACAATAAGGCTTTTATGCGGGAGAAAGACATTCTCAGACTCTTAAGATATGTCAGGGTGAAAATGGAACTCCAGACAACAAAAACTAGGAACCCAGAGCAAGATAAAATAGTTCCTGTGGTCCCATGGCTGGGAACGCCAGCCAGCTTCTAGTGTTGTGTTTTTTAATGTGTCTCCCAGTAATCAATGGTACATATGTTTTCATAACGTTTTTTAAAATTCAGAATAAAATAAGTGTTATAAACATGGGCTCTGAAAAGCATACCTTGAAAACATTCTTTCAAGGAGAATATACAGACTTTTACTGAGAGGATTCATTTTATTTGGATATTAGGTCATAACTGTTTCATTTAAAATCTATAAAGCCTCATTTGATCATATGAAAAATATCAAGAGAAAAAAATAGAAAAGAATTTGTTTTTGAAAAAGGCGCGAGCTAGAGGAACCCAGGCAGCCCTACTGAAACTGAATGTTGAGCTTGAAGCATAAATGTGAGTACATGTACTAAAAAGCATCTTAGTGCTTCCTTTGACACTCCCCATTTCTGCACATAAACCAATCCTTTAACTTCCTCTAATTTGCACCTTAAGCGTCATAGTTAAAGGGCTTGTTTAAAATTATGCTTTAGTGATATCTCACATTACAGAAACTCACTTATCTTTCTAAAAGAAATAGAAAATGTTCTCAAAATTATTTCGCATCTTTTTGGAAATACCGTGAAAATAGATAATACAGTGAAATGTTTTTCCTGTTCAACTGTTTCCAGAGGAATAAGCTGCCCAAAGTATATCTTAAATATTGAATGTGTGTAGGTAAAGATAAGGAATCAGTACATACTTCTCTCGCAGCTTGCGAAAACCAAAAAAGATCCTGGTTTGTTTTCACTTTCAATTAGGTTTTTATGCCCCCTAGTGGACATTTGATATTTTTGCAGTTGTAAAATAATATACCGGTACTGACATTTTTACAGCAATGTGTGTTCAAACTGTTTATATTGGCAATATATGGCATTGATATGCCTCTTAAATATTCAAACCACAGGAATTAACACTATTTGAGCCATACAATTTTTAATTAATAAAATCTCTGAAAACTTTCAGGAAAATGCCTGTAAAGATACACACTATTACGGAGTTCCTGAGTCACTTGGATTTTATACAGGAATTTCATAGCCTACTTGCTAAGAACTAAATACTAACTAAGGTGTAGGATACTGTTCATTTAGTTGATGCTAAGATTACTAATGTTATGAACAATAGGAAAAGGGAAAAAGGAAAAATATACTTTCAAATTGTACCTCAAAATTTGGCTTACATTTAAAGAAACAAGACAACACAGAACACTTCAAATAACTGTATATATACATACCATAATATCATCCAAAATTCTTTCAAGTTTTCAACACAGCTAACGTAGTATAGTGATTTATCCTGCAGGCAAGACACATAGAGACAAAATCAGAGCAACTGTTTAATCAGACATTAATTTTAAAATGTCAAAGAGCAATCTATTATCAAAGTAATATCAGGGCCCCTATGACAAACAAGTTCTGTACGGCAAGAAGGTGTTATATAGCAACGCTCTCATGAAAAGGCATTTACTGTTTGCAAACATTGCAGCTGCTATAAAAATTATCCATCAGACTATGATTCTTTCTAGAATAGCAAGCTGATGACAGAAAATCCATGAATAACATAGCTAGTGAGACCCTAAGGGGTAGAATTATTAATTGAGAAGTGATCCAGCTTACAGGTCAAAGGAAATTATTCTCAGACCTTTCTGACTAGCAGTCAGGTCTAGGGGGTGGAAATCGAGCACAGAATCAGCAATTAAAATTGCATATCATCAGTGAAGATCTTTCACTACAATATTATTATGCATATCATTTTTTATCTGGTTTTTGAAAAGATGCTATTTTAGTCTATTTGGGCTGCTATAACAGAATGCCACCGACTTGGTAGTTTATCAACAGCAGAAATGTATTTCTCATAGTTCTGGGGACTGGGAAGTCCCGGATCAAAGTGGTAGCAGTTTTGCTGTGGTGGATACTGAAGATCCATTTCCTGATTCATAGGCTGCCTTGTTCACTGTGTCCTCAGATGATGGAAGGGGCTATGGAGCTCTCTGGGGTTTCTTGTCCTAAGAGCACTAATCCCATTCATGACTAATCACCACCCAAAGACTCCACCTCCTAACCCTATCAGTGAGCGTTTAGATTTGAGCACGAGAATTTTAGGGGGACACATTTAGACATATCCTAGAACATGCCTGTCTTTCAAATACATACCCTAATACTGGTTCCTGTCCCATGTGAAGTTGTTAGGTGGTTCTTTCTTTCTTTTTGTAATAATGTAGTAGTTGAAATACAATATTTATTGGCCCAGGACCTGCTTTATACAATGTACAAGATGCTCCTAGACTTCTTTGCAGCTGTATAGATCCATTCATTCTATTCCTTATGCCTAGAAATGTAAGACTTTTTCATTGTAAAAAGAGACAAAGGGAGAGCCAGAGCTTGAGTTACAGTAAGCGCTGAGGTTTATTCTCAAATCAGCATTTCCTTCCTGTTCTCTGAAGATCTTTTCTACCTTCTCGATTGTTTATCAAGTACCTGGGTTTTGTTTTCTGTTAGTATCTCTGCGATATAGTTTCACAGATGGAAAGTTGTGCTTTAGCTGAGGAGATTTGCCTTATATAACATTTCTACTTTATCAAAGGGGCCTGTATTTATACTCCCTCCTCAAGTTAAAAAAAAGTGTGGAGGGGGGCGGGGGGGGGGGTGAGACTATATGACTAAGACAAAGAAGCTAGCAGTATGGTGTTCGAACAGCGTGTAAGAAAATTCAAGGAAATATTTTTCCATTCTAAATCTAACGACAACCATACTCGAGCCATATGATATCTGGAGAAATGACAAAAAGAGAAACACTGAGTGGATATTAATAAAATTTTGTGTATAATATATTATTTTTTAATATTATGTACTCTTCTCAACCTATTTTGATATTACTTGATAAATTGGGAAGATGAGTGGGTGGGTGGGTGGATGGATGGATGGATGGATGGATGGATGGATGGATTTATTCACTAATTTGCCTGAATAGACCAGATATAGCCACTTTTGGGCACTGAGTGCATGCCAGAAATTAAGTTACTTTGCATAAAACCTTTGGATGATATTCAAGATAAAATCTTCAAGATTCTACAGTTGAATCTCATCTGAAGAATCGGGCCTCTGCTCAGTGCCATCTTCAACATATGGCAAAAGATTGTAACTGTAACCCAGTATTTTGGGGCAGTATGTGCAGTGTTAGAATTCACATTTTATGTGAGTGACACCTCTGTGTTGTACGTTGTAGCTAATGTGAGGAAGAAAAGGAGTGGTAACCATGAGGTTTGACAGATGCCCAGGGTAAAAAGGGATCTAAAATAGACTGGAGTTGTTCTGCATGACAAGATAAGAGAACAGGGGGAAAGTTAGAAGAAATATGGGGGAAACATCCCTTCAAATAATGAAGTTCAAATCTGCTTGTTCTTTTTTTTTTTTTTTAATTGTTTTTGACAGAGAGAGAGAGAGAGAGATACAGAGATACAGAGACAGAGAGAGAACTGAAGTGGGAGAACTCCCCAGTTCAGCATATGGGTCCGCACAGGCCGGGGCCGGGATTCGATCCTCGGTCCCCGGCGCTGCAAAGTGAGCGCTTAACCCACTGAGCCATCCCGGCTTCCCCTACTCGTTCTTATTAAATAAAACTTTTTGGGAATTGCCCTTTTATATTATCCTCTCTTCCCAACTGTTTTCTTCTAGTTTTCAGAATTCAATGTTTATCTTATTTGACCTTAGAGGCCCCTATTGTCTTTGAGTCAATTTTATTTAAATAGAGAGAAAAAAATATATTTCTGTGAAGACAAAACCAGATCTCCATAATGTTTTAGTGTAACTCTTTGGGAATTGGATTTTTTGAAGACTAGAGACATACTCTTAAATTCTGAAGAAAAAACAGAAAGAGCAAAATATATCATACTGCTAGGCTTAGCATAAATTTAAGAATAAGGAATCAGAAAAAATCCAGTATGATTTTATATGGAATACAAAGAATGAAACACCAACTGTTACACACATTGCCTAGATAGAAATAATATTCAAAGAGGCCAGTATCGTAGGCCATGTTTTACTAAATGATCGTTTAGCCACAATAAGGGTCACTTCTCATTATAAAGCTTTCTATTCTTTCCTCAACTGTGTTTCAGAGAGATGGGACTCCTGAAGTATATGATGCTATGTTGCTGCTTACTAAGAGCTTGAATACTAGTTAAAAGGTTCTTTGTTAATCAAAGGAAAGCAGCTGGTTTTCCAGAGAGAGTCCCTATCCCAAGCAGATTCTAAATACCACTTTATAGATAAAAATTACATATTTCCATTTCTCAGGGTCACTCCTAAAGAAGAGAGATAAAACAGACACTCTAAGAACAGATGCAAATCCCATTGTGTGTTTATCATGATAATGTAACATATCCTAACTAATAAAAATATGCTGAAAATGTAACCACTGTTAACAGGGGCCCAGTCTTTGAAAGGGGAGGAAATCAGGGAGAAAACCAGAAAGGAGGATAAATACAGAACCAAGAGGTGTGTGGAAAGAGGCATGGGGAGCTACTTGAGAATCAGCCTGGGGCTCAGGCTGTTATTACAAACAATGCTATAAAGCCAGGACTGCCAGGATGACCTTAAACACCCTGTGGGTCTCCCTCTGTCTTAGCCTCAGGACAAAGCCCTAGAGACCACCTTAATTCGCTCTAACATGAGAAAGCTCTGGCTTTCTACCCAAGAGCAAAAAGATGAGAGAAGGCCTCCCAACAAATACCGTAAGTGATTTCTTTCCCTTTTCCCTCCTCTTCCCACTGTAACCATCGCAGTACTGATCAGTCATCTCTAGTGCATTCTTGATTGGGAAGGAATTGTGGAGAAACCAATATGGTAGATGTAAATAATATAACAGCTTTTGATGCAGATGAGCGTAGCTGTTATGACATCATAACCAGCTTTCTATATCTGTGACCTCTTTTACCTTATGGATCCTTCTGTTTTGTGTATTTATATTGTAATCTCTGTTTATATTCCAAAAGGATTTGCAGGGACTCTTTTGCTAGTCGAATCCCAGGTACCTCACCAAAAATTGCTTCCTCAGGGGAGACGTGCTTTATCAATTGGCCCAGAATCCCTTTGATTTTTTTCTCTTCTTTTGAATGCGGCCCTGATGATTGTATGAATGTCCCCCATTCCTACCACCACCCACTGCTACCTGAACTTACCAGTCTGTCTTTCTGAAGTTTTCCTGAGCATTGGGTCCATACCACACAATTCAACCCTTAATTTTGTCTAATAATTATTTGCACGCTAGCCTTGCCTGCTGTATTACGTAGTGAGCCTAGAATACAAGAAAGTGATTAACAAATACTAATTTTTAAAAAGCTCTTAAAGCAAGCTTGTCTTACCCGTGGCCTGCCAGCTGCATGCGGCCCAGGATGGTTTTGAATGCAGCCCAACACAAATTCATAAACATTATGAGATTATTTTGAGATTATTTTGCAACTTTCTTCTTCTTCTTCTTCTTCTGTTTTTTTTTTTTGTTTGTTTGTTTTGTTTTGTTTTGTTTTTTAGCTTGAAGCTATTGTCAGTGTTAGTATATTTTATGTGTGACCCAAGACAAGTCTTCTTCCAATGTGGCCCAGGGAAGCCAAAAATTTGGACACCTCTGTCTTAGAGAGAGGCAGCAAAAACTATGTGATGGATTCATCTATTTAATGTGTTTGCATTTTGAGTTTTATTTTTATTACATGGAGTCAATGCTTGTTGTCTCTGGCTATAACAAGTAGTTGAGTTTTGTTTTGTTTTCCTTCACTTTCCATTTTGAGCAACACTTTCTAGATCTTAATTGGTAGAGATTAAAATCAAATTCCTTTTTTGAAAAACTGTGTGTCTGTGTGCATGTATGGAGAGGGCATATGTACATGTGTTTTATACTTCTCCGGGTCCTACTGTGTAGTCAATACAAACGGAAAGAAGATCTTTATAAAATATGACCATATAATCAATGTGAACTGTGAAATTCAAACCTAGAATTCGGCTTGTGTGCACCCAGCCTTATAGAAAAATGTGATCTTCCATGTCTGTTATTGATATAGCCCTATGGTAAGAAACTTCTCAAGCCTTATTTTCTCAACTTATAAGTTCCTTTAGTTTTGACCATTTCCTCACTAACATAATCTTCAGATTATGGTTTAGCTCCCCCAGCAGACTATAAAAAGACACCACGTCTCATAGGACACAGCATTCCTGTCCTTGGGTTACTATCATTTTTTACTCTAAATTGATACTGTCACTGTGATGTTAAACCTTGTGGGAATTGTAGTTATGATGAATGAGCTCAACTGCTGACCACCCACAAACACTAACAAGAATAAGAAACTGGGTCTTCAAAGCAGAAGTCCAGAGCCTGGAGTGAGATCACCAAAAGTCGTGCTAGTGTGCGTAGCTTGCTGTCATTGTCACCAGCCACTCCTGGGCCAATTTCTCAACAACTTCCATATCCATATTGACAAACAAATATTTTCCCACACAAAAAAAGTCATTTCCTTGGTCACCTTTCCAGATGTAATGTATCCCCCAGTACTCCTAAACCCCCCTGAGTCGGAATTTCAACCCCTGAACTCCTCTGATCCCTGTTTTTAAGGACTAAGTTCTCAGACAGCTGAGGACCCCAGAGCCCTGAGGTGAGCATGGAGTAGTTGGGGTTGTACAGGAGCAGCAGGGTAACTTCTGCAATCAATAAGCAGAAGACCTGTAGCCCAAGGACTGAACTCGTAGAACTGTCTATCAGTAAGGTGGAAAAAAATGGACTTATTCAGCTATTTAGAAAGAGCCTCCTTTGTGCTGGTGAGACACAAAATAGAGCAGCTTCTGGTTATATTCTAAAGTTGACAGGCAGGTGGGGAGTCAGAAAATCAGTACATTAATAAATTAGGAAATACCGTGTGTTCCTAAGAACCATGAAGGTAATCAAATGGGAAAATGTTATAGAGAATGACGGGGAGAGAATAAAACCACTATGGAGAAAGTAGCAGGAAAATAACTTCTGGAATGGAAACATTTAAGGCTCAGCCTGAATAATGATGATCTGAGGGGCAGCATATGGGACAGGAAGCCAGATGGCCAGGGTGGCCAGAGGGCAGTGAGCTTGGTGGAAGGCGGTGTGAAATATAGGCAGAAACAGAATGATATAGGCCCTCGGAGACAAAAGTGAGGCGTTTGGATTTGTTTTCATTTCAAGTCTATTAAAAGCTAAAGCAAAGTAGCAATTACCCAATCTCCATTTTTAAAGATTTGTTTTTATTGTTTTTGACCAAGAGAGAGACAGAGAGATGGGGAAGGGCCCAGAGCAGTTTCCAAAGTTTCACATTATTAGTTGGGGGCGGGGCTGCGCAGGGCAGGAACCAGGTCAGGGTCTTGCCCGGGTGAGAACTGAACTGGGCTTACACCCCAGCTCAGCCTATGGGTCCACATGGCCCAGGTCCCGGATTTGATCCTCAGACCTTGGGGCTACAAGACAAGTGTTCAACCTGCTGAGCCATCCCAGCATCCCCAATCTCCATTTTTAAAACCATGAACTTGGGCTACTGTGTTGGCATCAATTGTAAAGTGGCAAATGTGGAAAAGAGACTTCAGGTAAGATGCTATCTCCGTGGCTCTGGCAAGAGATGATGGCTGAGATTGTTGTGGGGAAATGGAGGTTGAGGACAGAGACCTAAATAAGATGTAATTTGGTTAGCTCAGAGACAACAAGACAAGCTGAGAAATGAAATGCAGCAACAAAGATTTGGGCACCGCTTTCTATTTTGATATGAGCAATTGGGTGGTTTTGGGTTCCATTTAGTTAAAGGTGATAGGTAGACTTTGGGAGAACCAGGTTTGAGGGTGGGCAGAGGGAGCTAAGGAAATAAAAGTTCCTTTTTGGCTAACTTAAGACTTCGGTTCTTTAACATCCAGAGATAGAAATAATCAGACCAGACCATTGAAGATATGAGTCTGATTTTCAAGATAGACACAGGACTGCTGACGTAAATGAAGGTATCGCCAGCATCTAGATAGTAGTTTTAAGCTACGGAGTTGGATGGCATTGCATAGGAAGAGGGTTATGTGGAGAATATAAGAGCACTTGAGTTTGAAACCTGAATTACTCCAAGATTTAGAAATCAGATAAGGGAAAAGGAGCCAGGAAAATGATGGAGAAGCAGTCAATGAGTGGAGGCAGCATGAAAGGTATTTTCTAATACTGAAGCCAAGAAAAAGTGCTTCAAGGAGAGAGATGTCAACTAACCAAATACAAGTGAGAGACTGAGTAAGATTATCAGGGATAAATGGCCACTGGGTTTCATAAGTGAGGGTTAATGGGACCTTGGAAAGTTTCTTTTTAAGTGATTGTATCTGATGAAAGAAATGTGGTGTACCATGTTTTTTCTATTTAAATCTTATAACCAATCCACTGGTGAAAACAAAAAAAAAAAGTTAAGTGTAAGAGTATGTTATCTAGACACTGAAATTCAGCATGGAAATATTTATGATTAAATTAAGTGTTAAGAACTATGCCATATTGTAGAAAGGACAAATTGCAAGAGCTATCATTACATCACCTGTCTTAAAAATATTGTCCAATCAAAAAGATTTCTAGGGGAAGCCGGGATGGCTCAGTGGGTTAAGCGCTCACTTTGCAGCGCCGGGGACCAGGGATCAAATCCCGGCCCCGGCCCATGCGGACCCATGTGCTGAACTGGGAGCTCCCCCAGTTCAGTTCTCTCTGTGTCTCTGTATCTCTCTCTCTCTCTCTCTCTCTGTCAAAAACAATAAAGAAAAAGAATTTAAAAAAAAAGAAATTTAAAAAAAAAAAAAAAAAAAAAAAGATTTCTAAATGTTACAATCAATTTCTGCAAGGTTAAAAGCTAATTTTTTATATTTAGATATTTGTGATTTCTGAGTTTGTAACACCTTAAGCCGTGTATATTGTAGTAAGGAAGTAGAGATAGATTGACCCCCAAACGTCATTCAGTTTAAAGCAAAAAGGCATTTGTAGCAGGTGGAAATAACTTTTTGTGGCTTAAAACAATATATTTTCTCCTCTCTCACCCAGGTATGGTGACATGGTACCAAAAACCATAGCAGGGAAGATTTTTGGATCCATCTGTTCGCTGAGTGGGGTCTTGGTCATAGCTCTACCTGTTCCGGTGATTGTATCCAATTTCAGTCGGATCTACCACCAAAACCAACGAGCTGACAAACGGAGAGCTCAAAAGGTGTGTGTTAAGCTCTTTGTAACCATGACTTAGTGTCCCCCACTTTTTAGAGTGAGCTTTAAAAATCTCTTACTGACTATTCAATGTTCCAGTTTGGGTTGACAGTTGCATCAGCCCAAGTTGGGTTGTGTTACAGCAAAAGAGAACCTTTATACTATTTCAGTGGCTTAAAACAAGGAATTTTCTCAGTCATTCTTTAAGTTTATGACTGGTCCAGCAATGGAAACTTCTTCTTGACAATGTACAATGATTTAAGCAGAGGTAAAAGGGCATGATGAATCACACACTGACTTTAAAACCTGCTCCTGGAAGTGGGCCAGTCACTTTCATCTCTATTGCATTAGTCAGAGCAGGTCACATAGCTGTGTGTACCTTCAAAGTTGGCAGCAAAATACAGTTACACTAAGCAACCAGAGGCAGAAAGAAAGAAAGAAATATCTAACACTAATAACAATACTAATAACACTACTAACCACATGAATGACAATAGCAAAATCATTGATAGATTCTTGGAAAATTTTATTAGAATCCGATTTCTAGATCTCATTCATTTCATCTCTGACCATCAAGGGTCAAGCTGGTTGCAGTAGATGAGGACTATGAAAGGGCACCAAATTGTGTCTTGAATATTTTACATAATTGACACAGGAAGCGTGAGAAATCTGATCCCTTGTAGCTGAGTTCTATTCCTGGCCCAGCAGTTTACAGTTTATCTGAAGTTCACATCAGTTCATTCATTTGTCTAAGACTAACCAGGGTGCATACTCATCAACAAAATGGAGAAAACAATACTTACCTCACATAAGATTATGATTATATGCAAATGTATCTAAATCTATATAAGCATTTTATAATGTTAGCAATTTGCACATTTACTGTAGACTTATTAAGTGCCAGGTATTGATTTAATGTTTTTCAAAAAACTTGTTCATAATATCTTCACAAGTATAGGAGTTAGTTACCATTGTTATTCCTATTTTGATGATGAGAATCTTAAGGTACCCAGAAATTGAGAAATTGTAAGGTCACATTATTAATATATTGGAGAACCATGATTCAATCCACGCCAACCTGGCTCCCAGGTTTATACACTTAAACACTGTGGAAGACTGCCTCTCAGAAAAACTAACTAAAGGTTAGCACGCTTCCAGTCCTCATATTTTGTTAAAATTGCCACCTTGAGAGCCAGGACCCTGCTTAGAAATAATTCTGGAAATCCTCTTCACGATTTCTTCAGGACTCTAGTGCTAGAATTCCAGTATTCTTAGTGAACCCTATATTGTTGTCCTTTAAGGATAGATTCATGTTCACTTTTAATATCCAAAAACCATTCACAGTCATCACTGAAGTGAATGCACAACCTGGTAATGTGGTATAAATATAAAATACCATGAGATATTTCTGTGCAGTCTGTAACTGGCTTTGTGGGTAATTCCAGAACAGGATTTTAAGTATACTTTTGAACTATGTCAGTCTCTTTAGTAAAGTATAAAATCTCGTGAAGTAACTCTTTGGAAAGTTCAAGTTGATCGGCATAGTCACGTAGCATATTGTTCAGAGAACTTGTTCATGTTCATTGTCAGATATCTTCTTCCTTTAGCAAAGAATCACTCTTTCAGCTTTATAGTTACTGATTTACAGAACCGCCCTTTTTGGACAAGTCGCCTTTAACTAATTATTGTAGAGAATAGTAAATAGTCCAAATGCCATGAGTGTATAGAACTGCTAATCTAGTTAATGGAGAAGGTTAGGAAAAGGCACCTATGTGAAAAATGTCGAAAGTACAAATCAGGTTTTCAAATATTTGATATTCCAAAATATCTGTTTTTTCTAACTTTGTCATGTGTCACAAGCAAATTCACAAAGAAAATTTTAAAATAGTTTAGAAGCCTTTTTGCCTGCATAAATTTAGAATGCAAGTATTTTTTAATATGATGGTAAGTAAATACCTAAAATTGAAAAGTATGTTTTGTAAATGCTCTTTATCATCTTGAGAATATTTCCTATGCCATAAAGTAATGAATTTTGCATGTCATGACTACTAGAAAAATTGGCTTAATAAAGCCAAATATAATCTAATGTGCTTCTATGTCCAGAAAATAGTCTGTGACCAGTGAACTGAATATCACCATCTAAGAAAGAATAATGGATATGCAATTAAATAACTTACCAAGAGTTAGTTTGTATTTTCCTTACCAAGAGATTTTTAAAAAGGTAGAATAAACATTCATTAGACTAAGATAGTTTAGATTTACCAGGAACTTGGTGATTTGACATATATCAAGGTTATGCAAAAATAACCACCTAATTCAGTCAAGCAAGAAACCCATTCAGTAAAAACATCAGTCAAGCTGATATTACAAAACACTTTTTATTACAAAATTTTTATAACAAAATAATATTACAAAATGCCTTTTTAGACAAGATTTTGTAGTGTTTGTCCCAATTGCTAACTCCAAGCTTAAAGAAAGACATAAAATATACATGATATGCATTTGCAATTATTCCCATCATCACTCAAGGATAATTTTCCTGTTCTAGGCTCTTCCCACTCACAAGCACTCTTCCTGTTTGCACTACCTGCACCCATTCTTTGAAGGGAATGCATCATTTCCCCCTTTTCTATCAATCCTTGATAAATGCTTGTCAAAACACTGACATTTGAATGAATCTAGACTTAAGTTGTGATATCTCTCCTCTAACCCATCACTGGTAATTATACTGTAATAAATTTATTTATTCATTCATTTATTCCATAAATATTTATTGAATAGACTGTTAGTAAAATGAAGCTGCATCTGCATGGACAGTGGTAAGGTTGATATTTTGAAGCAGAGCCAACCCTGTTTAAAATACAAATCTAACCACTTAGTCACGTACATACTTAATTAGCCTAACTGGTGAATAATTATAATGTATAATAGTAATAGTAATTATAGTTACAATTTAGTCATACTAATAACAACAACAATAACCCTCTCTAGAGTTTCTGGTATGTCCCAGGGTGCTTTATATCTGTTATGTATAGTTTCACAATTAACTTGCAAAGCAAGTGTCAGTATTTCCATTTTACAGATGACTTGCTCATGTTCACACATCTATTGATAAAAGTCTGAAACAAGAAAATTCTGGCATGACTAGAACAATGAGTCTTTAGGGATTTTCCTAGAGGTAATTCTAAATACAGTGAGAAACTTAGAATCAATGAGCCAACGTGCAGACAATGGACAATATAAGAGAACATTTTTATTTTTTCACATGAAAACGTTGACTTTGATACAAAGAGAAGTCATCAATATTTGGTCTGTCACTTATCACAGTCTATATGATGGTTCTCAAACTTTAAAATAATTAAAATCATCTTAAGAGCATGTTATAACACAAATTGCTGGACTTTATCCTAAAGTATCTGATTTAGTCGTTTTGAAGCAGAGCATAAAAATTCCCATTTCCAACAAGTTCCCAAGTGATGCTAATACTGCTGGTCTGGGAACCACACTGTGAGAACCATTGCTTATACTTTCGTCAATTTGGTTTGGACCAAATAATGTTTTTACAGAATTCTAGAATAATTAAAAGGCAAAAAATAATTCCTTGCTGGGGCATGAGAATGATCTCTTTTAGATTGTCCACTATTACTCGATCATGCCCAGGTCATGAAGCCTCCATAAACACCCTTAAGGAAGGGAGTTGGAGAGCTTCTTGGTTAGGGAGGGAGGAGGGAAGAGAGGAAGTGAGAGAGTAGGACAAAGGCAGAGAAAGGAAACCAAAAAGGCATTGAATGTTTCAGGAAACCAATGAGACTTTAGGGCAGAAATGAATACTTGTTTCTGAATTTCTACGTCAATGCTAAGCCATTTCCAAATGTGCTTGTCACTTGCCAATGTTTTATTGAGTCTAGCCTGAAATCCTGGTTGCTCAGCACAGCTTTTGAAGGTAAACATTTTCTACCTTCCCACTTCATTGTCTAGTATCATTTCCATATTTTGAGTGATGTAAACATTATCCTGCCAAGAAAGAGTACAATTTGTCTACCTTTTTCCATCACTTATAAATATGATCTCTGTACGAAGTATTATCATAACCAGGAATCAGCACATGGAAAGAATAAATTCACAGAGGAAGTGAGACAAAGTAGAGTTGAAGCCAAATGACACCTCAGTGCTATTTTGAGAGCTTCAAATGTATCAGGGTTACTCTTAAATTCTGTGGGTGAACAGGCATCTTGTTACAACAACTTTAGAGCGAAGTTTGGTAAAAAAAACTGTCCAACAAAACACACACACACACACACACACACATCTTTTTGATCCAGGAACAATTCTGCTTCTAGAAATTTATCTTGCAGATAAGCTCATTGTGATGTTCAAAGCAGGCAGTGTAACTTGTAGTAGCAAAAGATGCTTTAAAAATTAATTGTAGATGTCTGGCTAAATGAATGATGCTTCCTTCATACAGTGATAGATTATACATCCATAAACAAATGAGGTGACTCTATACATGTAGATATGGAAGGAGTTCTAAGCAGTAGTAAATGAAAAAGAACTGAATGGGAAAATGTGGAATGTATTCTTCCAACTGAGTGAGAATATATGTGTATGCTCATATGACTTGCTTTTGTATACCTAGAATACTTCTGGCAGAATTCTCAAGAAATCTTATCAGTGGTTGGCCCTAAAACATGGGAATAGGGCAGCTTTTATGAGAGCTTAGAGACTGGCTTGTTTCTCACTCATGTGTGCGGTATTTCAATGTGCATCATATGTACATATTTGTTTTCCATTTTTTAAATTGAGATAATACTCATTGTTACTAAAAAGAACTTTCCAGAGCTAGACATTCATTTGGGGAGGGGGGTGTTTACAAAAGGAAAAGAAGGAGTCTTTGTAGGGTCATTTTATTAAGAAGTTCTGATCCAAGACATCCCATTGGCTTTCTTACATACACATGCTAGATACAAGTCCTCTAAATACACCAGTCACCAAAACAGTACTCTCCGGGATGTAAAAGCCAGACTCATCCTACAATAGTCTGGAACAGATATTCCATAGAAGTTCTGAAGGGGAACAGAATACCGGAAATCTGGATCAACAGGCAGTTTGCTCAGTAAGAGCTTTGTGGTAATCTCACTGTCACAGAACAATGAAAGTGTCCACCCTAAACCCTCTAAATCGAAGAACATTCTCTATAAGTCAGTGCTTTAAAAATGCAATGTAGGGAAGCCAGGATGGCTCAGTGGGTTAGGCACTCACTTTGCAGCCCCGGGACCAAGGATCAAATCCCAGCCGCAGCCATGCTGATCCATATACTGAACTGGGGAGTGCCCACAGTTCAGTTCTCACTGGGGCGAGACCTCAGCCCAGTTCCTGCCCTGTGAAGCCCTGTGCCCACCTGTGAAATGAAACTATGTGAAAAAAAAAACGATGATGTGCAACTATGGAGACTGTTCTGGGCCCTCCCCCTTCTCTCTCTCTCTCTCTGTCTCTCTCTCTCTGTCTCTCTCTCTCTCTCTCTCTGTCAAAAACAATAAATAAATCTTTTTTAAAAAATGCAAAGTAATGTTAAGACTCTCTCCAGAGTGATGCATTATGGTCATTTCAACAAATTTAAGAGTGGAGTAACAATCAGGTGAACATGATTTTGTGTGGATTTGTGCTCATGCAAAATGGATAAATGTAGGAATATTTTTTTTCTTTTTTTTTTTTTAGGAGCCCATATTGTTCAGCACAAGGTCTACACTGGTCAATTTAGCAAAATGATTGTACAAACAAAATTTTATATTAGAGGGCACAGACACAACGGAACAGTTCTCTTGTGTGTGTGTGTGTGTGTGTTTGTGTTTGCTTTGTTTAAGGGAGGGAGGAAAAAGGGAGGAAGAAAGAGAGGCAAATGGTTCCTGGATCTTAATTACTAATTTCACAGAGGAAGTTACTTTAAATGAAAAGAGGTGGGGCTGGGCAGCTGAGCCTTCATTTTATTAAGTTACTCCGATTGGGATAAGTGAAAATATAAGTAATCCTGCCATTTTTCTCTTAACACAATAGACAGAAACAATTAATTAAATGATTTGACCTGACTGTAAAGGCTTAATTACAATTCTTAAATGCATACCTCAGCTCCAAAGTAGTGAATTGATCTCACCAAATATCTGAGCAATTATGTTCACTAAAATAAAACACTCATTGAATGAAAATTTAACAGCCCATAGTTGCATATGAAAAGCTGGCATTTTTTTTTTTAAGATTTATTTTATTGTTTGAGAGAAGGAGAGAGAGACAGAGTGAGAGAGAGAGAAAGGGGAGGCCCAGAGCAGTCTCCTTAGTTGTACATCATTAGTTGTGACATAGTCTTATCCACGCAGGTGGATGTGGGCTGTGCAGGGTGGGAACTGGATGTTGGATGGGGACCTCCAAGCATGAGAGGTGAGAACCTTCACTGCTGAGCCATCCCGGTGGTTACAGTTGCGCTGCAGGTCAGCATATAGGTCTACAAGACCAGGACCCGGAATCAAATCCCGGACCTCGCGATTGCAAGGCAAGTGCTCAATCACTGAGCTATCCCAGCATCCCCAAGGTGGCATATTTTTAAAAACATGTATGTTGCCATTAGGATTATGGAAGACTTCATACATGTTCTAAGAAGCAATTCACAAGTTGTCATAGGAAATTTGTGTTTCTTCCACAGAAAGCCAGACTGGCCAGAATCCGGGCAGCCAAGAGCGGAAGTGCCAACGCCTACATGCAGAGCAAACGGAACGGCCTACTCAGCAACCAGCTAGAGGTACTCTGGAGCACCACACTTTTTTTATGTTCAGTTTATCGATGACTATTACATCAGGTAGCCATATAATTTTATTGTGGGTCACTGTGAAAATAGCTACTGAAACAACACAAAGGTCATTTTTTAATAACCTCTCCCTAGACCATCTTATTGAGGGCAGCAGGTTGGAAACTGGATTGTGGAATATTGCCAGGAAACCATGACTCTCAAGATATGATCGGGCACTATTTCTACACTGACTCATGCAAATGTGGTGTGCTATTGTGATTTATACTAGGAAATATATTATATTTGGTCTTCCTCCTGTTTCTGGCACAGAGATCTTAACTCCCTTGGAATTTCCTAAGTAAAACGCTGTCTTTTGTTTCACATATGTCTCAGATGACTTTTGGACCGCACCTAAGGTTGGGGGCTGGTTGCCAAAGGAGCCCAATAAGTGATGACAGGGTTGTACTTTCAGCCTCACCCCCAACTTCCTGGGAAGGGAGAGGGGCTGGAGATTGAGTTCAGTCACCCCAGGCCTCGCCAGTGATTTACTCAATGGTGCTCAGGTAGTAAAGCCTCCATAAAAACTCGGATGGAGTGGGTTTGGAGAGCTTCCTGGTTAGTGAGCACTTAGAGATTTAGGAGAGTGATGCATTCAAAGAGCTTTGAAGCTTGCGGCTCCTTTCTACCTACCTTGCCCTATGCATCTCTTCCATTCTGCTGTTCCTGAGTTTTATTATATCCCTTGATAATAAGCTGTGAGTCTAGTCAGTATGAAAATATTTCTCTGAATTCTGTGAGCTACTCTAGCAAATTATTAACAAAACCAAGAGGGGTTCTTGTGAATCTCTGACTTATCGCCAGTTGTTCAGAAGCACAGGTAACAGCTCAACTTGAAACTGGCATCGAAAGTCCAAGGAAGGGGTCATTGAAACCTCCAAGCTATAGCTGATTGGTCAGAAGCACTGATGATTGGCCTCTGAATTGGGGAGGGAGCAGTCTAGAGTACTAGGTCCTTACTTTGTGTAATACAATGTTGCTGGGTAGATACTGTCTGAATGGAGTTGAATCGTAGCACATCTGACTAGTGTCCAGAGAGCATTTATGGGGAAAACTCCCCACTATATTGGAATTAGATCCATAACCCTTTTTACATGGGAAAGATAAAAAATTCTCAACAACTGAAATAACTAACTAATTTTATTTCAACATAACTTGTGTTCCTTAAAGCTTATTTGGGTGGGGGAAGAAGGAGATATGTCTCATTTTGCTTTTTAATAGACAGGGAACACCATCTAGTGTTATAAAGGTCACATGATTTGAAATACAACTTGAGAAACCTCTTTTACCTCCTAACTTTCTTTTGATATTGAGGATCCCAATAGTCTTTACTGAGAAAATAGCTTTTATTTCGGTGAGCAGAAGAGCAGTTTTAGTATTCTCTAAGTATTAGATTACATTGTATTATCCAAAAATAATGGCTCTCAGGCTTTCAAAGGTAGTTGGTAGTTGAATGAGGAGAAGAGATTTAAATTTTCAATTCAGGGAGGAAAGTCTAAAAGATCAAACTACTCATCTGACAAAAACTCAAAAGCAGCTGCTCATTTGTTCCTTTCTCGTTAGAAAAAAATATGCTGCCATTTATTCTCAGGAAATAGGACAGATCTCTCCCTGGAAAGGTGTTGTTGGGGATCTCATTGTTTGCAAATAAAATAGAAAGCGCTTCTATCTCCTCTGTGTTAACAGCCCTTGGAGGATGAGCAGGCCTTTGTTAGCAAATCCGGCTCCAGCTTTGAAACTCAGCACCACCACCTGCTCCACTGTCTGGAAAAAACCACGGTAAGGAACCAGCAAGCTGGCCTGCTCTGGAGCTCACACAGGAACCCCACGTGCTTCTGGGACTACTCAATTCCAAGCAGGATTTTGTGTCTGCATGCCTGGAAATATATACATACATATAGATACATACATGCATACATGCATACTTTCCTAACAATAATGAAATTACTTTGGAAGACTGCAGTGACATTTCAACTTGGAAAGTACTTTGGAGATGTACTCAAAATGTTTTTAATCCTTAGTGGTCATCTTCACTCTAGTCTAAAATATCAGTTTAATGCACATAAAAAGTTGTTTTCCAATAGCCCACTGCAATTCCCATCAAATATTATATTTCCCCTGATCCTTAACATGCTGATTAAACAGAAAATCATCATCATAATGAAGTTCAAGTGTTCCTGACATCTGGATAAAGGAAATATCATAATAATATTAAAAAAAAAAGAAGGATGAGTGACAATAAGTATTTCTCTCATTCACAGGTTTAATGAACAGAGATTGATAGTAAAACTCTCTGTTGTCATAAGAAAAATGACACATTTAATCACTGTCGTGCCCCTTTGACTGAAGACTGAGTATACATTTGTCTATTTCTAAGCTCCCAATTGGACCTCTTCTTTAGCAGAGTCACCCATTCTGCAGCTAGGTTGTCAAAAGGTGTTACAATCAAGGGACACCCCAAAATGCTCACTGCATGACTGCCAGTAAGTTGAGGGACAAGGAGTTGGAGTAAGGAAAAACTTTATTCTAAAAGCCAACAAGTCAAGAAGATGGCAGGTTAGCATCCTAAAAAAACAACCAAACATAAACATCTTGGAAAAGTACAGAAATCAGGCTTCTTTGACATCAGGGGAAGGGGTTGGAAGTCAAAAAGTGATTGATGACTATGGACATCTGGACGTCTGCAAGGGTCTAAGGGGGATGGTGAAATTTCTTTGCTTTTGGTCAACAAATGATTTTCCGGGGTCCTAGTCATGGGGTTACTATACATCTTTTGATAAACAACCATTCTTTTTGTGCATACCTTATCTCCTTGGAGAGGTCATTGTGAGAAGAGAGGTTATTTCAGTAATCCCTAGGCTACAGGTCAAATCCCTTTAATGTTTTCAATCTGTTTAAAAAACAAAGGTCAATGTGAATTTACACATTTCTTGTGAATGTTATCTGTTCATTTTCAAGATCCTTTTATAACTTACAGGTTTTATTTTTAAATTAATAGATGCTATTTCAAGATAAATTTTGCCTGTAAATAGATTCTAAATCAGTTTGTATATGTCTATCTCAAGGTCTAAGTAAAGAGATTTTATTTTCTCACAAATCCCAGTATGAGGAAGCTTTGATATTCTCATCTCTATGAAAATGGCATTAGGGACCCACTGAATAGTCTAAATGCGTGTAGACGTTTTTTGAGTTTTACAAATAAAGCAACTCATTTTGGTTTTGAAAATTAAAGTGTGTTTTTGTCTGTCCTCACATTTTCTTACACCTCTGCAACAGAATCACGAATTTGTGGATGAACAAGTCTTTGAAGAAAGCTGCATGGAAGTTGCGACTGTTAATCGCCCTTCAAGCCACAGTCCCTCTCTCTCTTCCCAACAAGGGGTCACCAGCACTTGTTGTTCACGACGACACAAAAAAACTTTCCGCATCCCAAATGCCAATGTCTCTGGCAGCCACCGAGGCAGCGTGCAAGAACTCAGTACAATTCAGATCCGATGCGTGGAGAGAACCCCACTCTCTAACAGGTACCTGAAATGAATCTGTGTGTGGACACACACCTGTGTGGGCTCTCGGAGTGTATCTTTACCTGCAGTCGTGGCTACCTTCATGGCATCTAAGTCCTAACTCCTAGGGTTCAGAAAGAGACAAAACTTAGACCATAACATGTAGGACACTGGCTCTACTGTAATATTCATTAAAAGTCACAAGTAGTGGTTCTATCAGTATTCAAAGAGCAGAAAGAAGATAAGATGGTCAGGTATGCGGAGATGTATGTAGAAATACCTCTTCAACTCAACAACTGTTCCTTATTTGAGCAGACAACTCTGTACCGGGAGCCCCTTAGGTGAACACAAATAGCCTGAAATGATGACAGTCAACATGACTGAAGGACACCAATTAAATTGACATTGATGATTAAAAAGTATTCAACAGCACCTAAAAATATATCAGCACAGTCCATGTGACAGTGAGAAATGAGACTATGCCTACACAAATCTTTTGAATCAATATACAGTTGTGATCATAAAAGTATCTCTGGCCACATAAACACAGAAATCAATCCAATTCAAAGAAAAATAAGTGAAATGTTAAAAATGTTTGTTCCCGGTGAGTTTATGGACAATATAAGTGAAAAAATGTTATTGGTATTTTCCCTTTGTTTTCTTTATGTGCGATGTGTTTTCACAAGTCATTTAAAAAGTCAATTTCTGCCAAACTAATTTTACTTTATTCTCAAAATAGCTTATATTTTTAAATTAATAATTATTCATTCAGTGCTACTTCTTTGTTGGTATCCAACCATCTTTGTGGAAAACCTGGATAAGATTCTGAGTTCAGGCTATGGTGATTTACATTAATCAGATATCTCAGGGACCAGACTATTAAATGTTAGAGCAATGAAAGTTTTCTGTCTCGGAGATATTATACCATTCCAGAATTGAAAATGGAGAAGGTTTAGAAAGAAAATCTTAGGACAGCAACATTTAACTTATCATATTTTTCCGTGTATAAGACGATACTTTAGTCTAAAGTTGTTAGACCAAAAATTGGGGGCCATCGTATACACAGGAGTAATGTGCATATTGATTTCTTAGTGTTACATTAGAAAAGTAGGGGGCATCTTATATATGGGGGCATCTTATACACAGAAAAATATAGTAAGTTTTCCATGAAAATGAAATATTTTAAATTTCCTATGTATAGCCTCCTTTTTCCTTTCCCCTTTTATGCCTCCCCACTTAGGGAATAAAACTCATGTAAGAATACCACTTGAGAAAGTCATTGAAGTATTAGTGATATCTGCCTTTTTAGGGTTCTTAACATCTGGCTGTCACTAAATTGAGAGCTTGAAGGGTACTGTATATCTCAAAGAGACAAGACAGTGAAATGATTCTGTGGTCAAGAGTTGAGGTATATCCACAGGATATATCCTTTTCTAATGTTATCTCAGGCTTCTATTAAAGCAGAATTTCTGTGTTAAAGAAAACTATTTTACTTGGCTCAGTCCAGGGTCTCCAAAACTAACCTGATGGTCCTTTTTTCATTTTTATAAATAACCTTTTGTTTGAGAATCACTGATATACTACCGGTAGATATAGCTGGCTTTTAGACACTTATTTAATATTAATGACCTGTGTAATGTTCACTTTAACATATTATATAGTAAGGTTTGGTGCATGATCTTTTTAAATCATGGTGAGTGTTCTTTGACATTTACAATATTGCTTACAAACATGAAAATATGTATTCCTCAGGTGTAGGGGGAAAAGAAATTTTAAGTAAACAACTTACCTTCTTAAATCTATTTTTTCCTCATCAGCCGCTCCAGTTTAAATGCCAAAATGGAAGAGTGTGTTAAACTAAACTGTGAACAACCTTATGTGACTACAGCAATAATAAGCATCCCAACACCGCCAGTAACCACCCCCGAAGGAGATGACAGGCCAGAATCTCCGGAGTACTCAGGAGGAAACATTGTCAGAGTGTCTGCTTTGTAAGACAATTGGAATCGGGTCGAAAGAAAATTTGATCCCTGCGTGTGGGAAGATTCACAATGTGGAAGAAAGACAGAACAATAAACATTTTGCAGATGAAAAACGGCAAATCAAGGGGTTGGTAGAGAAACAAAAACCAAGCTTCCAAACTGGAGGATGGAAATCAAACCACCAAATGGCATTTCTAGACAGAGTTTGACCTGTTATACCGAGGTATAGAGCCGGTGGGCCTTTGACTTTGTGAGTGAGCACAATGAAATGCCGCCTATTGATGCTTCTTATGACCAGAACTCTTTTTTAATAAAATAAATCTTTGAACCTAATGTTCCAGTTGAATGCAAAACAAAACAAAACAAAAAAATATGGAAAACGTTTTGATAAAAATTTTTCCTGTTAAAACCATGAACATTGGCTATGACGAAGATTACTGCATATTAAAAAAAAAAAAAAAAAAAAAAAAAGCTCATGCAACACATTTGCATTGACTGAAGGAAACCATCCTAATGCATGCTAGAATTCTTTGGAACAGTGATCTTAGTTTCCTTATGTTGTCTTCAGAATAGGCATGATAAACTATAAGTGTAGAAAGGTGGAATTTCTGTGCACTTACAACAAGCAATTGTTCATGTTCCACAGTGGGCTGTGCAAATAAACTCCTTTTTAGCACTACAGCATTTCTCAGAGATGCTCCACAGTAAATCTAAAGTGTTCAGATAGTTCAGTATTAATTATCATTTGACCTTGCACCTCAATACTGTTACAACTGCAATAAGTCATTGTACACCTGTTGTATCAGGAATCAGGATTCTTTTTGTTGTGGTGGTACTTTTCAGATCTTCGTAAACACAGTAAGAGCCACGATCATAGAAAAACTTCTAGTGTGGCCAGGTTTTAGGTAACTTTTGAACCCAAAGCTCTTGTGTCATAAATGTTTTTCAGTAATATTCTTTGGTCTGTTGTATTCCCGTGACAAAGCGTTTCTTGTTCCTCTGTTTCTATTGGGTTTATCATCATCAACTGGACTAACATTTTTGTAGTTCCAGTGACTTTCCTTCTTTTGTATTTCCCAACGAATTGTCTTGTAAGTAGATTATCATCAATTCCCTTATCAAAAATTATAAGAAAAAAAGGAGTTGACATCTATGAATTCTCTCTAGCCTCTTTGCTGTCATGGAAAAGCCCAGATGCTTGGATATACCACTGTATGTTTCAAGAAAAGAGTTGTCCTGGACAAATATCACAGGATCAGTGATCCTAGAATCTTATTTGATGTATCATTTATTTTTGCTTTAGATCTCAAATATATTTTGAGACTAGCTAATCTGAATTGAAGTGCAGAGAAAAACTGGAGTGCTTTAGGTAATACTATTTGATGAAAGCACACTTTCTACACCATTGAGGAAGGCAGCACAAATTTATCTCAGATAGATTTCTGCATATTGCAAGGAGTAATTTTCTCCACAAAATCCGGAGGACAGGAATTTGATGATGCAAAGTTGATCTCTATGTACATTGAAGTGAAAAGTCTTTATACCTTTTCAACTTTAAAATTTTATCAGCAGACATGTCTGCATGTGATCGTGTGAAAAAAGTTTTATGTCAAATGAAAAGTGTTGTTCATTCCAAGCCACCAGTGTAAGGAATAAAGTTTAGCTTTCATACATGGAAAGATTTTAATAATTATCCCTCTACTATAGAGATTTTAAAATGCTTACCATAATTTATCATAAAAGGAATTAATCCAACTACTTTCAAGTAAAGCCAGAAATTCTTGCTTCTCATTTCTGGAACAGCTTCTAGGACATGCTGTACACATAGTAGACTTAATCAACATTTGCTGAGTGAAAGTAAGATAAACTCTACTATTGGGAAGAACTGGCTTTATTTCTAGGATGTCTTTTTAAAAGTTGCTAACCTTCTTAAAGTGTGAATATTAACAATTATATTAACACCTGCCTCATGTCACTTTATGCTTCTAGAGCAAATATATAGTGAAAGTTCTTTGATGGCATTTGTCAAAAAAAACTTTTTTAAAAAGTAGACTAAAGAAAACACAATCAGGAATATTTAGGTCTTTTGATTCCCAATGAGAAGTTCTATTTTCATGTTCGATATTACCTTTAGAAAATGCAATTAGTTTATTTCAGTTGACATTTCTGCCTCCCTTTCAACCTATCATTTATCCAACACTATTACTTTCTTTAGACTTTTGGAAAAGAAAAAAGAATTTTTTTTTTTTTGGTGTTTTAGGTGATTTCAAAATATGCTGTTTTGGTGGCGAATGATTATTGGTGACTGTGTTAAGTGCATCTGTATTGTAAGTGAAATGTAATTATTTCTGTGTACCATATGGAGTACCCAAGGTCATTGTTTTCGACAATTTTGTTTGAAATCCATATATCTTATTTCAAAGGATAGCATAATATCTGCATTATGCTGGAAAAAAAATAGACCTTTGGAGAAAACTTAAATAAAACATGTGCATGCTTGAACAGGACAACGTGGTTGACTGTTACCCATTTTGTTTAGACTTCCTTACTTTCCAAAATCTAGGAGGTGCCACTCTCTTAATACATATTTGGGAGAACTTTGTAACATGTATGAACTCCAAGAACCCATTTGTTGTAACGCTTAACCTAGTCTTTACCAGGGGAGACAGCAGCTCTCTGCCGACAAGGGGAGATCAGGCAGGGATGTTAATAGAAAGGTTAATATCATTTAAACATAAAAGAATGATACTGCGTTAATTGGTAATTTTTGGAAATATCATGGCAACTATAACTCCATAGGAACTAATTATGATCCCTTAAGTATATTGCAAGGTTTTATTGTTTGTTCAAAGAGAGGTAGTATGATTAAAATCAGTTGTTTTTTACCTATGAGACTTTTGAGTAGAGGGCTCTCTACAATGTGTGACCCCCGGTTTACAAGCCTGAACCCTACATGCTACTTACTTCTTGCATTGCATAGTGGTCGGCAAACTGCAGCTCGCGAGGCACAGTTTGCCGACCACTGTTTGAAAGGCTGT
>PVKE010017231.1:0-31008 GCA_004027555.1 Craseonycteris thonglongyai
CAGAGGGGATGGAAGAATGACAAGATTGAGGGGGGTGCAGATGGGGGCCCGCAACACACCTTCTTCTCCAGGATGGCATAGCCAGCATCTGCAGTGGCTGACTCCCGCCTTTCATCGTCTCGCAGGGAGCTGATGGGCTGGAAGCTGTTTTTGAAGTTTTCTTTTTGCTTATTGAGACTGCGGGCCCAGCGTTCCATGTCCTTGGCAATCTAGGGACAAGGGTGAGGGTGAGATTCTCAGGAAGCTACCAACTCCATCCCTTGCCCCATGGCTCTTGCAGCAGCACCCCCTGCCCTGCCCTTCAAGCAGGTGGTGAGAGATGCAGTGGTCAAAGTTCACATTTCTCCGTCATTGTATCATTGGTCCTCATCAAGCCCCTCTCTGGCTGTGCCTGTTTTCCTGACAGGCACCCATACTATTATGTTTCCTATGTTTTCACTTTATCATTCCAAAACATGTAGGATGGCTTTCTCTATCATTTTAATTTACACATGTGATACCATGTCACATTCCATATTATATTGTTTCCCACCCCAGGCACAATACCATTTTTAGAATTTACCAGGTTATCAAGTTCTTGCTTCTAAAGGTTGCACCTAGACTGTCATACTCTTCCTCTATAGGCAGACACTAAGGTTCCCTCCAACTGCCCACTACCACAAAATACTGCAATGGTTGTTCTCCTGCCCACCCCACTGCTGGGCTAGTTCACTGGGATATGAGGGCTGTCTGGGAAAAATCCAGCCATTGTCACTATAAAGAATGGTTACATGGCTGGATACTTTCCAGACAGCTCATGTCTATGTATATGTAGACACGGACACATCCCCACGAGTGAGGTTCAGTCCCAAAGGAGTATGCATACCCATTTGTTTCCACAGGTAGGGCTAGGCTGGCTTCAGGCATGCTCACACCTACCCACTCCCACCAGAAACATGAGGGTTCTCAGTGGAGGACAGGAAAGCTGACGGGGCTCACGTGGATGGCACCTGCCACCTTAGGGAGGTCAGCAACCCTGCCCCATACTGAAGAGGTCAGGCAGCAAACAGCAAAGCTGGACCAGGAGCCTGGTCTCCCTTGAGCACAACTGCTGCCCACATAAACACCCAGCCCTCACCCAACTCCCTCAGCAGTAAAATAACAGGTGATAGGAATGTAGTCATTGGAAGACATCAAATAGCCAGCTAGTGCCTGCTGAACCCCGGTGTTCACCTGCTGGGCTGTCTTGGTCTTGTGCTTCTCCTTCTTCTCTTTGCCCTCTTTGGAGGGTGCCCCTGTCTCTTTATGTCCGTCGGCTGACTGCTCCAGGGCAGGAACGTAGGTCCGCCTTTCCCCATCCCAGTACAGGTACTGCTGGCTCTGAGCATTGTAGTAATACTGAGGGGGGGGGGGAGGGCAGGGGAGTGAGAGAGGATCCTAAGCAGGCAAACTGCAGATCCCACCTGTTCCCTGGGCCACCCCATCACCTGAGAGTTGGGGTCATAGTAGAGGCCGGTTTGGGGATCATAGTAGTAGCCGGATGTCTCGTCGTACTGGTAGGTGGAGACGTCAGGAACAGCTGAGGAATAAGGGGTGGGGTCACACACTCCCTGCTTTGTTAAAGGAACTTCCCACCACCCACCTGCAGGACGGGGTTACTCACGGTACTGGCTGTAGGACTCCTGGGCAGTGGGGCTGGTGGCCGGTGGCAGGGTAGAACTGGGATGGGTGGGGCTCTGGAGCTCAGATTTGAGCACAGCGGGTGACATGATGGTATATGACTGGTTATGGGGCCAGACAGGGGAACAGGGCTCAGTGTCTGCCAATGCCTGCTGTGCCCACCCCCCAGGATCTCCCTCTAGCTCCCTCACCTGGCTGTTGGCAGCAGCGCCCTGGCCGCTGCTTGCCTCGGCTGCTGACTGTTGGTAGATACCAGGGGTGGCACCAGGTTGGGCACGGGAGAAAGCCTGCAGTGACACAGAGTCTGCCCCAGGCTCCAGGGAAGCTTCAGCACCTATAAAGATGGAGAAGAATGCCCGTGAATGGCAGGGCCCAGGACCCTATGCCTGTTAGCCCCCACATGGGATTGTGGACAGATGCTGGGGCTTACCTGCTCCGGCTGGGTCCCCTTTGGTTCCAGTGATGCCAGGGCCCTTGGTGCCCTTGAGGTAGCCATGGGCATAGAGGGAGGACTCTGTGCCCTGGCTGCCACCATAGCCCTCATCCTGTTGGTAGTAGCTGTAGTCGACCGGTGGCTCCTCGGGGGTGGCCCAGGCACCCTCCCCACCCTGGGAGGCCTGAGGGGCAGGTGGGAGGGGCTCATTAGCAGAGGAGGGGGTGCCAGGGGAAGGGGACCTGCCAAGAGGTGGCTACCCACAGGTGAGGCTAGTCTGTCCCCTGACAGAAAGCATGCAGCCCTCAGACAAGTGAGCCTCGAGGGCTTCCTGGCCACAGCACAGGGCAGCGGAACAAACAAGACAGGAACAAAGACACATGCCAAAACACTCCCGGGGCTGACACTAGTCTGTGAGTTGTGTGGCCTCTGTGTTGGGCATCACACCAAAGGAGATGCTATCCTCCATTCTTTGGCCTTATCTCCCAATTTTCATTTAGTCACTTATAAATTCCCTTTTGTTAAAGAAGTTCTAGCAAACCAGGATGATAACCACTAAACAGGAGAGATAACAAGCCATGAGGGCACTGAAAAGACAAGCCTGGGAAGAGGGCACTGGGAAGCGAATTCTTGTGAAGCCTCCAGAGCCCACGGCAGCCACTGTGGGAGGGTTTTGGGTTCACAGAAAGCCACAACAGCAAGCCAGCCCTCCTGTTCACAGAGATGGTGTGGAAAGGCTGAGGCGGCCCAGGTATCAGGATGCTGGGATGAAGGGGAGCCTTTGAGTACCTGTGAGATGGCCCACTGGGCTGCAGCAATGGCAGTGCTGGCCACAGAGGCAGCGTTGATGCGACTGCCCTCATTGGAGGCCATGTCCCTGGAGAGGATGTCAGAGACTGGGAGTGAGATGAGGGGCTCCCAGCTGGGGGACAAGCTGGGAAGGGACACAGGTGGGACCCTGACCTCTTAGAACCCTTGGCAAATTCAACGTTGATGGTCTTGCCATCGATGGTGAGCGGTGGGTGCAGGGCCTGCAGGATCTGTAGCAGCTGGGCTGCCTCCTGGGGGTGAAGAGGAGGCAAGGGCAAAAGGGTCAGGCCCGGGGAGGTCCCCGGCTCCATTGCCCCATTGCCAAGTATGGGGCTGCAGTGGGGGGATGGGGTCAGGGTCCCTCCTCCCCGCCCCGGGGGCCGGGACCCTGGATGCCCGGCCCCCCCTGTGCCGCCCTCACCACGATGGTGGAGAGCTGAATGAAGGCGAAGCCGCGGTTCAGTTGGGTCTGCTTGTCCTTGATGACGCGTACATTAGAGGAGGATAGCACTGCGTAGGGTGCCAGAGCCCCCAGGATGGAGTCCATGGTGCTATGTGGGTTCAGGTTGCGCAAAATGATGGCTGCAGGAAGGGGCCCAGCATTAGGGGTCACCCCTGACACTCTGCTCCAGCTCTGCCCTCTGGTGGCTCCCTACTGCTATAGCTCTGCCCTCTGGTGGCTTCACACTGCTCCTTCTCCTCTGGCCTCCACATCTTTGTACCCTCTGCTTCCTCTCACCTCTGCCTCCTGGACAAACTCTGCTTGTCAGTTCCAAGTCCCAGCCCAGGTGCTCACCTGCCGAGAACTTTCCCAATATACCCCAAAGCTCATTGGGGCCATGCTCCTCCCCTGCTCTCCCTACATCACCTGTCTGTCAACCAAGCGGGCCTCTCAGAGGACCAAGTCCTGGTCACCATCTTTCTGGTCTTGGAGAACCCAGCCCAGACACCCTAGGGCAGGGAGGAAAGAGAAACAACTGACTCACTGTCGTTGGCATTCTCCGAGCTTGGCTCTGAGCCCTGTGACAGGGCTTGGGAAGCCAGCACTCCCTGGGCCTGGTAGGGCTGTGGCAGGGGGAGCAGACCCTGGCTCAGCTCCCGTCCACCTAATGGCAACGTCTGCTGATCCAGCCTTGTGCCCAGCGGTAGCTTCTGCTCTGCCTCTGTCAGGGATGGCAAAACACAGGCTGCTGACCAAGGGGAGGCTCCAAGCTGGTCATCCTCCTCCCAAGCACTCTCCTCTCTCCCACCAACATTCCAAGGAGGGGGAAGGCATGACTCACCTGACTTGGGGACACCACATTTGAAGCACTTCTCACGGCGTTTGAAGTTCTGGACACCACACTGTTGAGGCACAGGTAAGGCTGTCAGAGAGGGTGGGGTTTTCTGTTGCATACCCCCCAAACTTGTAAATGGAGAGTCCCAAGGAACCTCACCATGCCCCAGGACAGGGAGGTCCCAGAGTCAGGAGAGGCACAGGGCTTTGGGGTTCTGCTGTCATTCTCAGGCCTGTGACTCTCCCTTTACATGGTCTCAAATTTGTCTTCAGTGTCACCCCCTCATCTGAGGAATCAACAACTTCCCCACTCATGACAACTGCTACCTTATCTAATGTACCAAATCCCAGGATTGGTCCTACACAAAGTCCCTTTAGTAGGCTCCTCTTCCCAAAACTTGCTTCTCTATTCAGATACCTCCAACATGTCTATCCCTAAAAGCCAGGAGCCCCTCTCTCGCCAGACTCCCACTCCTCCTTTGTCTCGAGAACTAGGTTGGACCCTGCTGCTCTTCAGAAATCTGCCTTGGATAGTCCAACCTCTGAAGACCCCAGCTTTCACATTTCTCTCTCTGTTCTAAGGTAAGGTACTGACCATTACTCCTGTGCCAGGCTCTGCCCTGCATGCCAAGGAAGTGGCCTCTGCCCTCATCACCTACCAGTGGGAAGGAAATGCAGCACATAGGGACAGGTTAATCTGTAGGGATGGTACCAACAGGGGGTCGGGGAAGGGAGTGGGCCAAGAGGGGCACTGCTCAGTTGGCTGGGGACAGAGAGCAGGGATGCTTGATCTGGGAGACCCAGAAGTTTGGTTTGGTGTGGTTTTGCTAGGAAGCAATCGCTAACAGAGGGAACAAAAGGTTTTCTGTAGCTGGTGTAGGAGGGTGAGGAGAGAGGCAAAGGCTGAGGCTAGAGAGGGAAGGTGATGCTAGATTATGGAGGACCGTCCTGCTTAAGCTCAAGAGTTGTGGGGATTTTAAGGCAGAGGAAGAGGGACATGGTCAGAGATTTTTCTGAGGAATGTTACAGGTGAGAGGGCAGGAGAAAGAGGCAAGAGGCCAGAACACCAGAGAGGGGTCTGAGGTGACTGTCTGGAGGAGTGGGTGAGGACTGGCCTGCACAGTGGGAATGGCAAGGCAGAACATTTTTGTGATGGGAGTGACAGGATTTGGTGACCAACAGGATGTAGGGGTAAAAGATGGGGAAAGCAGAGAATTCTCTGGTTTTGAAGAGTAGCTTACAATATAGAAGCAATGGAGTTCCACTACCTCTCCAGAGACAGTGAACACTTGCCTTCTGGTATTTCCTTTTTTTTTTTTTTTTTTTTAAACAAACAGGTGGCACCCTCTTACTAGGTAGAATTCTTGTGGGTTCTGCAAACTCTCCATCCCACCCTTAGGTCTCAGGACTGCCAGCCAGCAGCAGGAGGTAGAGCTGTGCCTCAGGGCTGCTCCTGAGGCTGGCCCTAGGGGAGACTTGAACCTATGGTGGCACCCACAGCCCATGTGATCAGGAACAAGTCATGGCTCAAGGGTCACCCATGGTTCCACCTCTCTTGAGCCTCAGCTTCCTCTTCAGGAACATGGCTGCAAAAGCCTATAGCTTGTATCCTGTCTCAAGTGGACATGGCTTTGTCACAGTGGTCTTCAAGGTTGGGCTACCTGACTGACATAAGCTCTCAGAACATCCTGTGCTTTCCTTCAGAATAACACCTGACATTAAATGGTGCTGTGGGCCAGGTGTTGTTCCATACTCTCTCATCACCAGGTATTGAGGAGAGGTGTCATTACTACTGGCATTTGGGAGATGGGAAAGTGAGGCAGAGAGAGATTAAGGGCCCTGGTCAAAATCAAGGCAGATCTGGGAGAATTTGATTTCAACCAGTCTGGCTCTTTTGTCCATATTTTACTCACATTATACCTCTACTGTCACTAGTCAGTCATTTATATAAATATCTGTTGACCACTTAGTGGGGCTTCAGGCAAGACAGTGCTTCATGAGGGCAGAGACTGGCACCGAGTGAAAGCTCAGTATACACTGGTGGATAGATGGCAAGGAACAGTGGCTACTGGAGTTCAGCCAGTCCTCCACGCCACCTCAGAGGCCCTGGGGAGAGAGACATTGCCACCACTGCTGCTGCTGTCTCAGTCCATGGTAACTGCTGCCCACCGCCCCTGTACCTTATTACATAGCCAGTCCTCATTGATCTTGGGCTTGGGGTCGCTGTAGTGCATGGATACCTTCTGACCCAGGATGTTGAGGGAGTGCTGTGGGAAAAAGCAGAGCTGAGTGAGGCCCAGGCAGCAGTGCCCCACACACCGTTTCAGCACAGGAGAAGAGAGTGAGCGAGCCCTTCAGCTGGATGGATGAGGGACAGGGAACGGAGGGAGGTCGGAGAACGGACGAGGGAAGAAGGAAGGGAAGGAGGGAGGGAAAGCGCCACAGCCCTTGGGTGCAGCTGTTTGCTGCCTTTCAGGGCATGTGCACGCACACGTGAACACATGCCACCAGGCACACAGTGCTGGCTGACCGACGCTTGCCGGACAGTGGGGAAAACCCCCATTCGGCCCTGATACTGCCTGGCCACACCCAGGGCCAGCACTATACAGGCTACACTTGGGATGAGAGGGTATGGGAAGGGAGGGAGAGGAGGGGAGAGAAAGAGAGAGAGAGAGCGCACGCACACTAGTGCTGGAGAAGGGGAAAGAGAGAGCCATACTGCAAAGAAGGAAGTTCCTGCTGGGAGGCTGTCTTCCTGTGGCTGGCTAGGTCCTTGGCTCATGGCACTAGCCTATGGACCAGCAGAAATAGCTCCAGGGCTGACCCAACTGAGCCCCTTCCAGCACATCTGCCCTTCTTCCCAAGGCTTTCCTTTAGTGCCGCACACCAATGAGCTGGGCTCTGGGTGGGCAAGCAGAGCAGATTCTTGGATTTCTGAAGGTCCCAAAGCTGCTGGGTTGTGAACCCATGCAAGACTGGGGGAGCAGGCTCCTTTTCTGGTGGCATGGCTCCTGGCTGAGAGGGCAGGCCTGCCCCAGTGGCGTGGGGTAAGTGCTATTGCCAGTGGGGGTAGGTGCAGTGGGAGGGATGGGGCACTCAGGTGAGTCCCGGCGAAAAAAACTATCACAATTGACTGGTACTTTAGATCAACACAGCAGTGTTGGCCTCTTGTGTGGGAATCAAAAGGCCGGACTTACATGCAGGGAGAGCTGGCAAAACGGGACTTGCTAGTTAAGTGTGCCAACAGCTAAGTTCCCCTGTGGCTGGATTTCCACTGGTGCCTAAGAGTGGACTGAAGTACTGGCTCTGCCTAAACCCAGAGCAGGGCAGTCCTCCAGGGAGTGGGAAACTAAGTGGATGATGCCCCTAGTACCCGTTCTCTGAAAGCTCAGCTAGGAGAGGTGGAGGGGCAGAACTAGTGGTGGTGGGAGGGGCCAGTGGTGAGTGTGAATTCTTGATAGGCATCCCAGTGGGTAGTGAGAGATGGGAAGAGGGAGATAGTGAGGGTCAGGAAGGGGGAGAGAGAGGGGCAAGGGGTGGGACACAGGGCCACAGGGCAGGGAACTGTGTCCATAAGAATCAGGCGATGGGGAGCGCTCGATTACAAAGTAGTATTTGTTTGGGGGGGGGTTCAAGTGCGGCAAAGCAACCTGATTGGCTTCCATCCATCGTGTAGCGTCCTGCAAGTGACTAAACTCGACGAAGGCGAAGCCCCGGCTCTGACCTGGAGACAGCATTCAGATACAGACGCAGTGGGTTAGTCAACAGCTTTGGACACACGGCGTTCCCGGGGGCGGGACCCGAGGGGAGAGGATGGGGGTGCAGAGAGGGAAGGGGGAGAGGAGAAAGGAAGAAAGGAAGAGAGAGAAGCAATCAGAGAAAGAACCAGGGCGTGGGAGGCAAGGTAGATGGCTGGGAGGGGCAGGAGAGAGGGAAGGAGAAGGGAGGAAAACAGCTGGAGAGAGGTGGGTGGGTGGGGGGAGGTACACACACACCAGCTAGGGAGAAAGACAAAGAAATGGAGCTCAGGCAGATGTGCCTGGCCAGCCTGGGGTGACAGAGAGAAGGAGCTGGGAGGGAAAGGGTACAAGTAGAGGCCTATCTCCAGAGAAGAAAAGAGGGCAGATGGGCAGGGTGCTGGCCAGAAAAAATAGCCAAAGGGCAGGGCCCAGTACAAAGCCCAGGGGTGCTCAGGAGGGGCCCTGTAGCAGGTGGTCTAATCAATGGAGTAAAAGAGAAGATGGGTCGGGTGTGCTTAGTAAGGCTAGGAAGTCTCCAGGCCCATCAGGAACTGAGGGAGTTAGGCACTCAAAGTCACCTCAGCCTCACCACAGTGCACAAGAGATAAGGAAGCCACCACAGGGCCAAGCTGGAAAGAGGATAGCCCCCACAGTCCAGGTCCTCCTAGAAAGCAGGAGAATGGGGGCCAGGATTGGCCAGGTGGACCTTAGAGTAAAGATCAGTGGGTGTCTGGGAGAAGTGCTCAGGGCCACAGAGGGGCTACACTTGGGATACTGCTTTTGGGAGAGAACAGAGTCCTGGTGGCATTTGGTTTGGCTGGGGTGAAGCAGAGCAATACCTGCATGTTACCAAGAGAGACTCCAGGCCTGGCCAGGGCTACGAAAGGGACCCAGGACTTGTGTCCACAGGAAGCAGCCCTTCCTTTGCACGTGTACACACAGGGAGGGCTTATAAATGTGGCAGGGCTTAGGGGCTCATGCTTGACTTCCAAAAGAAGAACTGTTAGGATGTGTGGGAGGATTGAATGGGATGATGATGACGATGATGAGAGAGAGAGGGAGAAATAGAGAGAGAGATATGGAGACATGGAGAAGAGAGACACTGAGAGATGGAGAAAGAAGCCCAGGCAGAGTGAGGCCCCACTGTGCCTGCCTTGGGGAGCCTGGGCCAGAGATCCTGCAGAGTCAGCTCTCCCCCCACCCTCCTGCTACCCTCAGGCCACCTCCAAGCAGCCTGTAAGAGGGAGGAAGGGGATAAGTGAGGCCAGAAGTCCTGGCTACTCCTTGAGATGAGCACTGGGACGAGAGCCATCCCCTGCCTCCCCTCTTGGGATTCATGGGGGGCCGTGTCAGACCTACTTTCTGGTCAGAGGTTACCAGACAAATATGCAGGAGAGTGAGGGCAGGGGAAGGAGAATAAAGAGTGAAGGGAACATATGGGGGAGGGGGCGGTTGCCATCTCAGATACTCAGTCCCAGAGAGGTTCCCCAGAGCATGGCCCTGGCCCTGGCCCTGGAAGTGCTCAGCTCAGCTCAGAGCTACACCCCTTCCCTGACAGCCCCATACAAGAGGCTGTTGGCTGGAGCTGTGAGGAGAGTGGGATGAGGGGGAGAGAAGAGGGGGTACGCCCAAGCTACCCATTCCCAGCTGTGTCAGGAAGAAAGGGTGGGGAGGGTACAGAGGAGGCAGAGGCAGGGGGGAGAGTTGGAAGCAGAGGCTGGCCAGCGGAAGGGGAGGGCACTGGGAACGAAAGCTCACCTGAGGATTTGTTCCGCATCAGCCGGACCTCTCGGGCTTGGATACCATGGGACTGCAGCTGGCCACGGATCTGTGTGGAGAGATACAGATTGGGGCAGGCTCAGATTAAGGGGTTGCTGAGTAGGGCCGGCCGGCTGGAGGCCTCCAGGGCCCCAAGGGGCCACTGGTGATACGCACATGCTGTGTCCTCTCTCAGGGCCACTCCCTGAGTGACCACAGCCTCAGACCCACACCAGTACCTAGTCTCAGCTTTTGGCCCCAGACTTGCAGAGTGAGTCAAATGAAGAAAGAGGTGAAGGTGAAGCATGGAAGCATGATGACCCTCAGGAGCAGAGAACAGTAAGAAAGCAGGTGAGCCCACAGATCAAGAACGGTGGGCAGAGGCAGTTGACAACAGGTTTGGTGCAGCCACAAAGCAAGGGAAGCTGGGATATAATTCTGGCCCTTCGCAAAGGGGCTTCCCTCTGCTTGTATCAAGATATCCATGACACAAATATGAAACTGGGAAGGACTGGGGTCTGAGGAAGCCCGAGCCATGTGTCCTACAACCTGAGTAGAGCTATAACTTGGGGCGGAGACAAAAAGACAGGGTTGTGGGGTTGGGAAAGCTTCCTGGATGAAGTAAGCCAGAGGCAAGCTGCAGAGGTCATTCGGGTCTCTAGGCCACTGGTGCTTCTCACAGAAGACTGGGAGCCTGCATTGGGTTGGGCATTCTCAGGCAGCAGTCTTAATGCCTCTGGGCCTCAGTTTCCTTATTAAGTTAAACAGAAAGATTAAACTCTCGTTCATGCATACACGCAGGAGGACATAAAAGGACACATAGAAGAGTTTTATTAGGGACCACAAACACTCAGGGAGGGCTCAGTAAACAATAAGAATTATTTCCAGCAGGTTCTGGGGCCCAGCTGCCCAGTTTCAGACCCCAACTTCGCTCCCCCACTCACTGGCCGTGGGACCTGAGGCAAGTCATTTCACTGCTGGGGGACTGGCTTCCTCACCCACAGGATGTAAATACAAACAGTCCCTGAGGGTGACTGTGAAGATTAAATTAGACCTGGTGTACGGCCCACCCTGTGATAAATCCTCAAGAAATGTCAGCACCCAGCTACTGTCTGAATCTGAACAGGGAAGGTGGGTCAGACTTGAGAAGCTTGCAAATATACAGGTAGGATTTTCTCTGCGACAAAATGGGCAGCTGGCAGATTGCAGAGAGAATTTATGGGTGAGGGGGTGGGGGAGGAGGATAATCAGGGAGGCTATTCTAGTGGCCCTCTCAGGGTTTTACTGGGGCTCCTTAAGGTAAGTCTGTAGGAAAAGGAAACAGAAGAAAAGGAAGACTGAAGAGAACGCCAGGAAGAAAAACAGTGTAGGGAGGCTGTCAGTAGCAGCGAAAGAAGTCAAAGAAAAACCCAAGGCTCTGTGGCCAGGCCAGTGAGGAGATCTGATGTTGGTAACAAAAGAGGGCAAGGGGAGGTGAGAATAAAACCTCAGAAAATTCCATGGGGACTCTCCTCACCAGCATCATCTGCCACCAGCAATACCCAGGCATTGAGCATGGCACTGGGCCTGGCCAGCATCAGCCCTCGATCAACATATGCAGAATGGATGGATGACCAATGGAAATGTACAGGAGGAATGCTGTTCCCTCCCACAACCACCACCGGCAGCCCCATGGGCAAGCCAACCTATTGGACACCCCTTCCTTCTAGGCCAGGAGATAACAAGGCCTGCCTAGAGGACAGATCAATGCTGAGGGACAGGAGCTGGTGGGAAGGGATAAAAGGTGCTAAGGTCGGGGGTGAGGGAGAAGTTGAGGGCCCTGGAGGAGACCCAGCCTGGCCTCCTGCTCTGCCACCTGCCCGGGGCCATGGGGGGCACGTACGTCATCCTCAGTGGCTGCCTGTGGCAGCATCCTCAGCATGACGATGTTACTGGCCTTCTCCTCCTCCTCCTCCTCCTCCTCCTCCTCCTCCTCCTCCCCTTGCTCGGTCCGATAGTCCTGGTCCCGATAGTCGCCGTCTCGGGGGAAGCCTGGCGGGCCAGTGGGGCTGTGCCTGTGCCGCCGCCGCCGCCTACGCTGAGTTTCGGAGCCCGGGGAGGCCTCGTAGGAATCCTGGCCGACAGAATGAGATGAGAGACACCAGACGGGCAGTCAGTGGGCCTAGGGGCTGGCCGCTGGCTCTCTGAGGCAGGCAGGCTCTGAAAGCCAGGGGTGGGCGGGCTCCGGCTAAAGGCTTGGGGCAGGCAGGGTGGGTAGGCCCTGGACTGCAACACTTCTGGGGTTGGAAATTCTCTCCAGTACACTTTTGGGGGCTGCCATGGTGGAGAGTGGAAAGAAGCCGGTGGCAGTGTTGGTGTTGGGAGAAACTTGTACAGCCAGGTAACCAGGTATCACTTAAACCTTGGGAGGAGACGGTCTGGGGTTGGCACACTAAAACCTGTCTTCTGTTTCTCCCACATCCTCTATCACCAGCTCAGCTTGTATGTGCACAATTATTCCTTGTGCCATAGAAGGCCACATTATCACTTATGATTCCTGGCCTGGGCCCTGCAACCAAATTGTGGGTTAGATATAACTTAAGATCTTGGCTATAGACAGCCAGCAGGGCCTGATGAATATGCAAGGATTATAGCATGGCCCCCCTCCCACTCCCACAGGTCCCTGATCCTCTGCCTGGCCAGTCCTTCATTACCACCAGGCTCCCTCCTAACAGTGTATATGCTCACTGGGTTCTTGGGTATTGCCCAACCAATTTTTCTAGGACTAAGCAGGCCAGGCCTGGGTCCATAACCCTCTCTCCATCAGGGGGCCAGTTAGTGCTTCATTCCTGTTCTTCCCAATCCAGCTTCCACTGGAGAAGCTTGACTGCCCACCACAGGGGTCTTTGTACTGGATTCCCCCGCAAGGAAGGCCAGCAGCCCATACTCTGCCCCTCCAGGGCTGAGGTTGCAAGAGTGCCCTTCCCACTCCACTAGATAGGAGAGCTGTCTGCTTGCTTGGACCAGGGTCCTGACTATCCCCTCAACCCAAGGTTCCCCTAAGGCAAGGCCATTTCTTCCCCTCAGCTCAAGGCTCCTTGATGATGAACAACATGCCTCCCTCCTCAGGCTAGGGCTAACTACCCAACATGGAACTCAGAGGAGAGGCCTGAAGGAGGTCTTTTCCTTCTAAGAGCTCTGCCACCACTGGGAATGCCCACAGTTGGCCTCCCAGAGCTGGTCTGCTTGGTGATATACAGTTTCCTTGTTGCCCCCAACCCCCAACCCCAGATGCCAGTTGCCACATAAGAGGGCCCCATATTGGCTGGCCGCAGGCAGTGCAGAGCTTGCAGTGAACCATGGACCCAAACTGAACACCAGAGAAGGAGGGAGAGAGGTGGTGGCCATGGGTTCTTATAAGTACAGAGTCAAGCATGTGGAAGTCAGGGAGACCCACTTGGGACAGGAGCGCTCAGAGAGTGAGTGGGGACAGACTCTCCAGGTGAGGCAAAGCTACTGAGCACAGTCTGAAGGCACAGGAGCTGCAAGCTACCTGCAGCCAGACAGAGGTCCTGCAGGAGCCTCCCACCCCCACCCCAGGCCTGACTGGCCCTCCTGTCCTCACCTCTGCACTTTGATCCTCAGATGAATCGTCATAGTCGTGCTTGCCTTCCTGGCTGCCGTACTCGCGGGGGTAGGAGCGGTAGTCCATGTCCCGATAGTCGTGGTCCCGGCTGCGGTTTTCCCCATTGTCATCCTGAGAACGGTCAGTGGCTCCATAGCGGCCAGTCCTATCTCCACGACCACCTCTAGGGGAAGAAGAATGGGAGGGATTAGAGTGTAGTCCTTTCTGACAGGTGCAAGAGGTGAGGCTGACCCCCTACCCACTCATTCCTTCTAGACCCTCAGCCCCACCCCACATAAGGGGTCCCTAAATCCTGACCCCATGGGGTGAGTAGGCTCCCACCTCTAACATAAATCCAATCTACTTCTTTTCTTCCCTCCCCTCCCCCCTTCTCCAGTCCACACTGTCTTCCTTCACTGGGTCCTCTAACCAGGCCTCCCTCAGTCCATTCTCTGCTTCCCAAATGTGAGTGAGTGTTCTATAAGGCAAAGCCAATTGAGCCTAATCGTGTAGCTCCCTTCAGTGGTTCTTACTTCTCAGGATAAAAATACCAAATTGTTCAGCGAGGTCCTACCAGGTTGGCTGGGTCCCCTGTTGACCTCTCTCCCTCCGCCTCATCATGCACTGGGCCACCTTGCCCCTGTGATTCATGGTCATCTTGCTAGCACTAGCAGTTGTTCTGTTAAAATTTCTCCTATTGCAATAACTGAAAAATAATTATCCCAAAGTCAATTTAATGTGCATTTCTTTAATGACTTTAAAAATTACTACACTGTGAGGTCTGGGAAATGAAGGAACCACACCCATTTGGTTCACTGACCTAGTCCCCAAAGCTTAGCTTAGTGCCTAGTACTCAACAGGTGCCCAGTAACTATTTTTTGATAAAATAATGATAAAAATAGTATTCTAGGGGAAGCTGGGATGGCTCAGTGAATTAAACGCTCGCTTTGTAGCCCTGGGGATCAAGGATCGAATCCTGGTCCTGGCCTGTACAGAACCACATGCTGAATTGGGGTGTGCTTCCCATGTGGGAAGCCCCCAGTTCAGCACCTGGCCCACGGGGGGTGCCTCCCACATGGGAGGTCCCCAGCCCAGTTACCACCCTGCACAGCCCCCACCCACCTGCCCACCTGTTTGGAACAAAACCATATATTATTTGGAATTCTTCTTCAAGGAAGATCTGAGAGAATGTTTTTAACTCATCAGATCTGCAAAAGTCCAAATGTTTGACAACAAACAGTTGGCAAGACTATATGGGATATAAGCACTCTCATATTGCTGGTAGGAGTGATTTGAAAATAGCTGTCAAAACCAAAAATCTATATACCCTTTGACCCCCCAGTTCTCCTTTTGGGAATTTAATGGACTGATATGCTTGCACATGTACAAAAATATTATTCACTGCAGCACTGTTTATAACAGCAAAGGCCAAGAAACAACTTACCGTAGAAAGACTAGGAAAATTCTGTTAAAAAAAAGAAGACTAACAAGCCAAAAGGAAAGAAGGCTAAGGGGAAGAAGGTGGTGCCAGCCACTCCTGTTGTGAAGAAGCAGGAAGGCGACCAAGAAGGTGGTAAATACCCTTTTTGAGAAAAGGCCCAAGAATTCTATCATTGGATAGGACATTCAGTCCAAAAGGGACCTCACTTGCTTTATCAAATGGCCCTGGATTTCGCTGAAGTGGCAAAGAGCTATTCTCTAAGTACCTGAAAGTGCCCCTTGTCATTAACCAGTTCACCTAGGCCTTGGATCGCCAGACAGCTACTCAACTGTTGAAGCTGGCCCACAAGTACAGCCCAGAGACAAAGTAAGAGAAGAAGCAGAGATTGAAAAAACTGCTGGTAAAGGGGATGCCCCCACCATGAAGCCACCAGTCCTTCAAGCAGGGGTTAATACTGTCACCGCTTTGGTGGAGAACAAGAAAGCTCATCTGGTAGTGACTGCACATGATGTGGACCCCATAGAGCTGGCTGCCTTCCTGCCTGCCCTGTGCTATAAGATGGGGGTTCCCTATTGTATTATCAAGGGGAAGGTCAGGCTGGGGTGTCTAGTCCACAGAAAAACCTGCACCACTGTCACCTTCACACAGGTTAACTAAGAAGACAATGGAGTGCTGGCTAAGCTGGTGGAAGCTATGTAGAACAATTACAACCACAGATATGATGAGATTTGCTGTCACTGGGGGAGGCAATGTCCTGGGCCCAAAATCAGTGGCTCACATTGCCTAGCTGGAAAAGGCGAGTGCTCAATTCACTGAGCCATCCCAGCATCCCCTCAGGCCTTTTTAAATGTGGGTTTAACCAAGGTTTCAATGGAAGATAATTCTTATATAAGTTTCTCCAAAACAGAGAAATAGCAAAAGTTGCCCAGTTCATGTCATGAGGCTACCTTGATTCAATTCCAGATAATGCCAGATAAATAGAAAAAGAAACCATAGGACCACTTCACTGATGGACACAGATGCAAATATCCTAAGTACTACAGAATCTGATCAAATTTAACTGTTTTAAAAATTTGTTATATACCCATTCCCTTCCTGTCTGAACCTCTTGGACATATGGGATCTGACTCTTGTATGAAGGGTTCCCATATATTATATATTCAACACACACAACATTGCTTAAATTTTTTTCTGCCAAAAATTCCCAAGTAAACTTTGAAAAACACAACTTGAGAAACACCTACAAAGCAACTGACTGGCACTCTTAAAATATATCAAGGTCATTAATGACAAGGAAAGACTGAATAATTAACGGTTCCAGATTAAAGGAGACTAAAAGTACAAAGTAGCTCAATGCAACGTGTGATCCTGGATTGCATCTGAACTAGGGAAAAGTAGTAGCTATTAGGTTGGTGCAAACGTAATTGCGGTTTTTGCATTGATGAAATTTGCCTTTTGATGTTGGAATACATTATTAAATTATTATACATTGTTTTAATGTGCGTATCTTATGTTTGTTTTTTTTGCTTGACTGATTGCTTGTTTATTTTATATTTATTTTAGACTATGGAAATGAGGATTAGACAAAAAGCATATTTGAGTGATTTTCTTATTTGAGTTCAAAATGGGTCATAAAGCAACAGAGACAATTCAAAACATCAACAATGCATTTGGCCCAGGAATTGCTATGGTACATACAGTGCAGTGGTGGTTCAAGATGTTTTTCAAAGGAGAGGAGATAATGGCTGGCTCTTGGAAGTTGACAACAACCAATTGAGAGCAATCATTGAAGATGATCCTCTTACAAGTACATGAGAAGTTGCCGAAGTTCTCAACGTCGACCATTCATTGGTTGTTTGGCATTTGAAGCAAATTGGAAAGGTGAAAACGCTTGATAAGTAGGTGCCTCATGCGCTGACCAAAAATCCAAAAACTTGTTGTTCTGAAGTGTCGTCTTTTTATTCTATGCAAGAACAATGATCCATTTCTTGATCAAATTGTGATGTGCAGTGAAAGTGGATTTTATACAACTGGTGATGACCAGTTTAGTAGTTGGACTGAGAAGAAACTCCAAAGTACTTCCCAAAGCCAAACTTGCACCAAAAAAAGGGCATGGCCACTGTTTGGTGGTCTGATGCCAGTCTGATCCACTATAGCTTTCTGAAACCTGGCAAAACCATTCCATCTGAGAAGTATGTGCAGGAAATTGATGAGATGTATCGAAAACTGTAATGCCTGTATCTGGCATTGGTCAACAGAAAGGGCCCAATACTTCTCAACGACAACACCCAACCACACGTCACACAACCAGCACTTCAAAAGTTGAACGAATGGGCTAAAAAGTTTTGCTTCATCTGCCATATTCACCTGACCTCTTGCCAACAAAGTACTACTTCTTCAAGCATCTTGACAACTTTTTGCAGGGAACACACTTCCACAACCAGCAGGATGCAGAAAATGCTTTCCAAAAGTTCATTATATCCCAGAGCACAGATTTTTATGCTGTAGGAATACACAATATTTCTTGTTGGAAGGAAATGTGTTGATTGTAATGGTTCCTATTTTGATTAATAAATATGTGTCTGAGCCTAGTTGTAATGATCTAAAATTCACAGTCTGAAACTGCAATTACTTTTGCACTAACCTAATATAAAGGACATTACTGGGACAACAAATGACAGCTGACTATGACTTTATATAAGACAAAGTATTATATCAACATTAAATTTCCTGATATTGATAACTGCACTGTGGTTATAGAAGAAAAAATCCTTGTTCTTAGGACATGCATGCTGTAGTACTTAATCCTCTTAGTGCTACCTTCTGTCAGTGGTACTAGTGAGAAATGCAAAGGGTAATTTAATAAAACATATCACCTTAGGAAAAAAAAACCGTTATGAAGTTATTGTTTTAGATATCCATATGTGTTTTTTTTAGTTTTATCTAAACTGAATGAGTTAATAATAATACTATTCTTTATATCATCTTAAAAAGAAATGTAGTTATTTCAGTCATACATCATACAAGAAAAAATATAATAAGTTATAGTGCTTTTAACTATGGTCTACGTATGAGCTGATATGCAAAAAGGCCTGTCGCACTAAAAGGGTTAAGGGTCATGCCTGCCACTAACTCAAATGATTGGTAGGGGGGATGTTATAAGTGGGAGGGAGAGAGGGGAAAGAGAGGAAATGGGGAGAAGAAGGGGAGGAGGAGAGGAGAAGGGAGGCAGAGAAGAGGAAGGGGGAAATGGAGCAGTAGTTGGGTAGGTTAGGTTAAGCAAATGTGGCAAAATGTTTACAATGATTGGTTCTGGGTAGTGGATATATGAGTTCATTGTACTTGCACTTTTTCTGTAAACTTGAATTTTTTTTCAAAATGAGAAGTTAGAAACATACACATACATACATACATATTTCAAGAATGCCAAGAATGTAATTTAATGCAATTTATTAAATTGATGAACAAAAAGAAAAATAAGCCTGTGATTATGAAGTTCAATACTCATTTCTGATCAATCTTAGTAAACTTAAGAGAATTTTCATGATTTATTCTTTTATTTATTTTAAAAGCCTACAGCACATGTCATCCTATCAGGCCTAGACTGACTGCCAATCTATGGATGCCCTTTAAGGAAAAGAAAATAAACTATATTGTTTAAGCCACCATTTTTCAGATTTTCTATTACAATCTGTCAAAATGTATCTTAAATTGTGTACCTAGAATCTCTGATACTATTTTTTTTAATATATTTTTATTTATTTATTTATTTATTTTTGACAGAGAGAGAGAGAGAGAGAGAGAGAGAGAGAGAGAGAGAGAGAGAGAACTGAACTGGGGGAGCTCCCAGTTCAGCACATGGTTACACACGGGCCGGGGCCAGGATTTGATCCTTGGTCCCTGGCGCTGCAAAGTGAGCGCTCAACCTACTGAGCCATCCCGGCTTCCCCTCTGATACTATTTAACTGGTACTGAAAGTCCTGGACAATGCTATAAGTAAGGAAAAAAAATGAGAAGTGACAGGACTGATTTACACACAACATGACCAATACTCAGAAAGACCATCAGAATGATTAGAAATAACAAGAGAGTACAGTACAGATGACTTAAAAATTAACAGCTTTTCTCTAACCCAGTAAACACCAGCTTAGAAAATATAAAAGAAACTAAGATAATGAAAACTATTGAAATACCCAGAAATTACTTTTAACAAAGAATACACAAGACCTGTACGAGGGCTGTCTGGAAAGTATCTAGTCATGTAATATGAAAAAATACAGGTATATATGGCTGGATTTTTTCCCAGATGGACTTTTATGTCATTTAAATGAATTTAAAATATTCTCCTAGGGATGCTGGGATGGCTCAGTTGGTTGAGAGCTTATCTTGCACCCCCAGAGTCTGAGAATCGAGTCCCAACCCTGGCCTGTGTGGACCCATATGCTGAACTGGGGTGTGCTTCCCATGTGGAAGTCTCCCAGTTTGGCTCCTGCTGAGGTGTGCTTCCCACTTGGGAAGCCACTCCCCACCCCCGGCTCAGTTCCTGCCCTGCATGGCCCCACATCCACCTGTGTGGAATGAAACTGTCGAAACTGTGACATACAACTGTGGAGACTGATCTGGGCCCTCCCCTTTCTCTCTGTCTCTCTCTGTCAAAACAATAAATAAATCTTTAAAAAATATTCTCCATAAAGGTCTTGGATGAGATGAGACCACTTATAAGGATAACAATGCTCCCCAAATTAATATATAAATTCAATGCAATCTCAAACAAAATTCTTTAATGTTTTGGAGGGACTGGATAAACTTTTTATATAAAGCTCCACAAATCAACATTGAAAAATAAGAGCAAAGTGGGAGCAATTAAGACATTCTTTTTTAAAGAAACAGTTGATTTTTTAATATTTATTTATTTGTTTTTTGACAGAGAGACAGAGAGAGAGCTGAACTGGGGGAGCTCCCAGTTCAGCACATGGTTCCGCACGGGCCGGGGCCGGGATTCGATCCTCGGTCCCTGGCGCTGCAAAGTGAGCGCTTAACCCACTGAGCCATCCCAGCTTCCCCCAATTAAGACATTCTATGAAGCCATAATAATAAAAACAGAAAGGTTTGGGCACAAGAGCAAAAAGAACAATGAAACAAATCAGATCACTCAAGACAAATCCATGTACATGAGGAAACTTGAGTTGAGGTACCACAAATCAGTAAAGAAGAATGTACTATTTAGGAGATACCATTACATGGAGGAAAATAACAGAATCTACCTTGCACTATATTGCAAAGTGGATTCTAGATGGGTTTAAAGACCTGATTGAGAAGGTAAAACTACACAGTGAAAACAATCACAATCCAGAAGTAGGCATAGAAAAGATTTTTGAAAGCACAGATTATAAGACAAAAAAGTGATGAATTTTAGCACACCAAAATTAAGAACAAGTATCCATCCTTGGGAGAACTGTTAAGTAAAAGGCAATAGGCACACCCCACGGTGTTCTAGGGACCAATTAGAAGCAAAGCACTAACATACACATGGCAATACAGACAGATCTTAAAAATGTAGGGCTCAGTGATATAAAGTTCAAGAAGCAGAACGAATACTGCAGCACTCTGCCATTTGTGTAATGTGAAAACACAGATGCTCAAAACAACATTATATATTTTAGAAGGATACATTTCTAATGACAGAAAAGCTGCTTACAGCTACGGGAATTGGGAATAAAAAAGAAAAAATAAATAAGGCAAGGGACGGCCTTTATACTGACCATGATAGAAACCTACCATGAACTGGAAAAGTATGATTAACTCAAACCTCTGTACTTGAGTTTCTTTAGAAGTGCAAAGAATGAAAGCCAGTGGCTTTATTTGATAATAAAATTTGAAGCAAGTATGTTACCTACTGAAACTCAGAAACTGCCACAGAATACTTCCAGTGAATACCATAAAAAATTGAATGCCTTTCAAAAGGCATTTTTTAATTGACTAGAGAAAATTTATTTGTATTTATGATTCTCTAAGTTAATAGTTACTACCTGAAAATTTAATACTTTAATACCTTTCCGTAAAATGTACAGAAAAATGATCTGTTCCAAGAAACTGTGTTCCTTAATTGTACATGTGCTATGATTATTTTTTAAAATAACCTACTGAGTAAAGGACATGAACAGGTCATTTAAAAAGCAAGCAGTAAAAATGGCTAATAAACATGTAAGATGTTTCTATGCTAATATTCAAAGAAATGCAAATTAAAATGAGATACAGTTAGCCTCTCAAATTAATACTTTTAAAATATTGCATAAATTTTATGGATAGGATTGCAAAGCAACATACCTTTTTAGGAAATTGATGTACATAATAGAAACTCTAAATATGCTTTTTAAAGTAATTTTTTAGTTAAATTTATTGGGGTGACAGTGGTTAGTAAAAATTACATAGGTTCCAGGTGTACAATTCTACAGTACTATGTATTAGAAGATGTGTTCAACACCCAGTGTCAGCTTTCTTTCTATCACCATATAAAGAAGGTCAAGACTGAACAACACTAGATTATGACCACATCTCAAATTTGGGCTGTTTCCAAAAAACAAAGTATTGTAATTCTACATTTTATTTATTTATTTTTAATTTGTTTTAAAGATTTATTTTATTGTTTTGGACAGAGAGAGACTGAATGACACAAATAGAAGGGGGAGGGCCCAGAGCAGTCTCCACAGTTGTAATTAATTTATTAATTTATTTTTGACAGGGAGAGAGAGAGATACAGAGACAGAGAGAGAACTGAACTGGGGGAGCTCCCAGTTCAGCATGGAACAGAGCTGGGGCCGGGATTCGATCCCCGGTCCCCGGCGCTGCAAAGTGAGTGCTTAACCCACTGAGCCATCCCGGCTTCCCCTCCACAGTTGTACATCATCAGTTTTCAACAAAGTTTCATTTCACACAGGTGGGTGGGGGGCTGCACAGGGCAGGAACTGGGTGGGGGTCTCCTACAGGGGAGGCACGCCCCATGAGTTAAGGATCAAACTGGGGGTCTCCCACATGGGAAGCTCACCCCTGCAAGAACCCAACTGGGGGCCACACCCCAGTTTGACACATGGGTCCACATGGGCCAGGGACTGGGATTCAATCCTTGGACCCCGGGGCTGCAAAGCAAGCGCTGAACCCTCTGAGCCATCCTGGCATCGCCCTAATTCTACATTTTAAATAGGGCCTGGTGGTAGAAGAAACCCTTTGTAAGACATTCCCTGACTTTTTATGAATCTACTGACTCTTTTTTTTTAAAGATATATATTTTTAAAGATTTATTTTTATTGTTTTTGACAGAGGGAGATACAGAGACAGAGAGAAGGGGGAGGGCCCAGAACAGTCTTCATAGTTGCACATCATTGATTTTTCCACATAGTTTTATTCCACAGGTGGGCGCGGGGCTGCACAGGGCAGGAACTGGGCCGGGGTCTCGCCCCCGTGAGAACTGAACTGGTGGCACTCCCCAGTTCAGCATATGGGTCCACACGGGCCGGGGCCAGGATTTGATCCTCGGTCCCTGGGGCTGCAAAGTGAGCTCTTAACCCACTGAGCCATCCCGGCTTCCCCTACTGACTCAATAGAGGCTTTCTGGGAGAGTTAGGCCTGCTTTCCTATATAATCCAAAAATCTCAGGAACAGATCACCTGCATTAGAATCAACTGGCGGTGGGCCGGGAGGAGGTGGTAATGGGCACCAGATATATGGTGATAGAAGGAGAGCTGATTCTGGGTGGCGAGCATATAATGCAATACATAGATGATGTAATGTAGAGTTGTACATCTGGAAACTATATAATTGTTACCAACTAATGTCACCCCAATAAATTTAACAATAAAAAAAAGAATCAGGGAAGCCGGGATGGCTCAGTGGGTTAGGCGCTCACTTTGCAGCCTCGGGCACCAAGGATTGAATCCCGGCCCTGGCCCATGTAGACCCATATGCTAAACTAGGGAGTGCCCCCAGTTCAGTTCTCACTGGAGTGAGACCCCGCCCACCTGTGGAATGAAACTATGTGGAAAAACCAATGATGTGCAACTATGGAGACTGTTCTGGGTCCTCCCTCTTCTCTCTGTCTCTGACTCTGTATCTCTCTCTCTGTCAAAAACAATAAATAAATCTTAAAAAAGAACCAGGGAAGCCAGGATGGTTCAGTGGGTTAAGCACTCACTTTGTAGCCCTGGGGACCAAGGATTGAATCCTGGCCCTGGCCCATGCGGACCTATATGCTGAACTGGGGAGTGCCCCCAGTCGGTTCTCATCAGGGTGAGACCCCAGCCCAGCTCCTGCCCTGTGCAATCCCGCGCCTACCTGTGGAATGAAACTATGTGGAAAAACCAATGATGTGCAACTATGGAGACTGTTCTGGATCTTCCCTCTCCTCTCTGTCTCTGTATCTCTCTCTCTCTCTGTTAAAAAAAATAAATCTTTAAAAAAAAAAAAAAGAATCAACTGGGGTCATCCACCAGAATAGTGAGGGTATGACCTGGGATCTCTGTATTTTATCAAGTGTCCCAACTGTTTCTTATTCAACCTGAGTTTAAAAATAACTGTACAAGAGCGTGCCATTCCAAGACAAGTGTCACGCCAACTTCAGTCCACCCTGCCCCTAAAATTTCCCATTATCTGAGCTGGCTTGCCCCATAGTTGTCCTATAAAGTTCTTAACTCTGAAGGTACCACTCCTCCCATCCATCCCTTAAACCCAAAGATACAGCACACACACCTCTCCTGAGAATCCACAGGCAACCCCCCACCCATCTCTGCCTCTCCTCCTGCAGTGGCTGCCCAGACCTTGGTGAATGGCACCAAATACTTTTCTGAGTCACCAAAACTGGAAACCTGGGCATTGGCCTCCATTCCTTCCTATATCATAATCCCTTCCCACAGTCACAACTAACCATGGCACCCATCCAGTTGTTTTGGAATCACCTGTAAATTGTGTGGTCTCTCTTGTGAGACCCTGAGAATGGAGAAGGCTGCAATCTTATCTGTCTCATTTACTATGACACTCTTAGAGCCTAGCACACAGGTTCCAGCTCACAATAGGTATCAAGTAAATGCTGAAAAAAACCAATCATCATCTATACCATTTTTTTCCCCCTGGAAGCCCTCTCCTAGCACCTTCCTAGAACAGTTCTCACACCGGGACAAGCCGAGGCTGCTTGGTGGGGGTGGGAAGGGATAACTCACCGTCTTTCATACTCCATATCCTGATAGGGCCTTTGGGGGCTGCTGGGGCCCCTCCACAGCTCCTGGCTCTGTTTCACTTCCCAGCCACCCCCGCTGCTGCCACCATGATCTGCCAGCCTGGGTGATGCCTCCTGCAGGAACTCTGGGGAGAGAGGGAGGAAGAAAGGGGTCAAGGCAATTGGGGCAGTGAGGGACTCCTTGAGAAACCATTGTTATCAAGGCTCTCTGCTGTCCCTTAGTCCGGGGACATTGTTTCCAAACTCCTGGTACTCACCAGGACCAGAGTGGGAAGGCAGCCCCCACCCTCCCTCATTTGACTAGCTCCTTTCATTTCCATACAAATGTGATATTAGAGTCCAGCAAGACCTCCAGCAGATAGGGAGCATCTTGTAGAGGAACCCGGTGGTGCAGCTACCCATTCTGTCATCAGGGCTTTGCCATCTGAAACTGGCAGACAAGTTCAAGCCCGGAGCTACCTGCCCAGGGAAGTGCTCAAGTGCTGAATGACTTGTTCCAGACCAGGCACATTAGGCATAGAGGCAAGACTTCACAAAAGGAGTCTCAGACACCCACCACTCTTCTTCTATGGGTCCCCAGGTGCCATTTTATCCTCCCAACAGGACTCTGTCTGCCTCCTACAAGACAGCAGGAGACCATGACAGGCTTAGGGGGTGAAGGGGGCTAACTTGGCAATGAGGCAGCTGCTGCCTCCCTGGGCTCCTGGCCAACACAGCTTTGGCCCTCACACAGCAACTGGCTTAGCCCTGAGCCCTGCCTCTTATGTGCAGCCAGGTCCCTAGACAGCTCTCTCCCCAGGGCAAAAGAAGCCCTTTTAGAGGCTGTTCCAAACCATTGTCCTATTCTGTTGGGATGGAAGGGCAATCATTTCACCCAACCCCTCAGGGCTTGAGAAGTACGGAATTCCCAAGCCACATGACATGGCCAGGATTCACCACACAGTATCCCACAATCTTCAGGTCCCACCCCTTGAACAGGAATCAGGCAAGCAAGGCAGTAACAGCATCTGCCCAACACTAGGTTGCCACACCTTTCTTTCATGCATGTGTGTGCTAATGCACGCATGTGCATGCACACATACACACAGCAATTTTCTCTTCTTCCTCAAGCCATAGGGAACCAGAGTTACCTGCTCCCAATGGGTAAGAATTAGAACCACAAACAAGGGCCCCAGGGGATAACAGCTGATATACAACCCTCAGTAGACTCTGGGAAAGGGGCCAGAGTCACACACTGGTATCCCCAACAAATGGGGAGCAAAATCACAGACAAGCGCCCCAAATAGCTATGGGCCAAAATCACACACAGAAACCCACAGTAAATATGGGTGATAAGCACACACTGAGGTCCCTTTTCAATAGATAAATGTCATTAACTGCAGATAGAACCCCCCACCCCCCAAAACATGCAATAAGCAATACACACATTCCTTTAATTCCCTCCCTACCAAGTAAGTGGCAAGAAGGCTCCCTATGGGTAAGAAGCTCTCCCCACGGATAGGGACCAGTTAGACACACACTCCAAGGATAAAGACCATGGTCATACAGACGTTCTCCCTTCTCTCCCTCATAAGAATAAGGACCCGAGCCACAGAACACTTCCCCATGGATGGATAAGTACCAAAGTCACCAGAAGAAACATCACACCACCCTCCCCCGTGTAAAAAACCAAAGTCGCGGACACCCGCCTCCCCACAGATAAAAGTTCGGTGTCACAGACACAGTAAGCCACAGTGGCCCACTCTCATCCGTCCCTCCCTTCCCCCAACTCGTATGCACCTATCTAGGGTCCCGATCGCGCACGAGCCTCTGCTCTCAAAAGGGGGGATTTTTTTTTTTTTTTAAAGACAACCCCTCCTGGGTTCAGATCGTGTACACATCTGTCAGTTGCGGGCCACAGTCCATACTTGTGCCTCTTTACGCACCACCCGCCGCCCCCAGGCCCTTCCCTTAGCCCCCACGACCAGCATCGAAGCTCACCTTTTCCGCCCGGGTTGTCAAGGGAGGGCTCTCTGACATCACCTCGGCCCGCCGCCACCGCCACCTCCACCGACCTTCCCAGCTCAGCTGGAGTCGGTCCGCGCAACAACCAAGTCTGAATCTGGAGGCAGAACAGCGGGGGAGAGGGAGGGAAGAAGCGCCAAGAGCGCGGCCCTTCCCGGAAAACTCACTGTCACCTACTCCCGGTCGGCCGCAACCATCAGCACAAAATGGCGACCAAGAGCAAAGAACCGGCGCTTCCACGACCATCCACCTACTGAGGGAGCGCGCTCTGGCCGGCCGAGTCTATTGGTCGTCGTCTGCCAGCGGCCAGCCCTGGCCCACTCTGATTGGCAGGCATCTACCACCTCCCATTCTCTGTGTGAATGCCGCAAGTGGAGAAAAGGAATAGCTATTGGCCAATCCAGCGTGGCCCGCTTTTTAGAAGCTTGTCTTCCTTCCAAGAGGACAGACAAACGGAAGCTCCTCCTCTTTCCCCAGAGGGCAAGGGAAGTTCAGTGCGATTGGCTGGCAACTACACTCACCCAAAAGTCACCGGTTTCTTCTCAGCAATTAAAGGAACTGACCGCTTCGGCAGAACTACGATAGCCTGATCGAGAGGATCGGAAAATGGTTCTTCCCTTGAGGCCATGACGGAGGGAGGAAAAGAGAGCGGCTCAGCGCCTCACTCGCTTGAAAAAATCCTGACAGACTCGGGACCTATTTAGTGCAGCGGGGGTGGAGCGACAGTTATCGCGCTCCGGCCAACTGCAGTTGCGCAGAGTCGCATTTCCGTCTCCGCCCCTGAGAGCCTGCAGGACAACCTGTCATGGCGGCCGGGCTATTAGGTTTGTCCGCTCGCCGCCTTTTGGCAGCAGCGGCGACGCGAGGGTGCCCGGCTGCCCGGGTTCGCTGGGAATCCAGCTCCTCCAGGGCTGTGATCGCCCCGTCCGCTGTGGTGGGAAAGCGGGCACCGGAACCAACTATGCGCTGGCAGGAGGACCCAGATGCTGAGGACGAAAACCTCTATGAGAAGGTGAGAGGGAGGAGGGAAACGGGACGTCAAAAGGGTCAGTCGGGGGGGCAGCGGATGGGGCGCTGTAGAGGACGTTCTTAGGAGGCTGAGGATTGTGCAGCTGGTGAAATCCTTGAAGACTTGGGAATTTTCCCTAGCTGCTTTTCCTCCTTTGTTCAGTGATATCTTCTGTTCAGGGCCAGAGATGAGATTGACCTTATTTAGTAGACTGGTACCAAACCTGAAGTGGGCAGTATTCAAAACACTTAGTAGCAATATCGTATAACAATAATACGAAACACTGATAGGATGTTCGCTCAGTGCCAGTGTTCTAAACACTTTACATGCATTAACTCCTCTAAATCCTCAAAACATCTTTCAAAGCAGGTACTATTAGCATACCCACCGCACAGAGCAGAAAATTGAAGCACAGAGATGTCAAGTGTCTTGCCCAAGTTGGAATAACTGAATGTGTGGCATAACTGGTATTTGAACTTAAGTCTACCAGGTCTGTTGTGCGATGTTGATAGCAGACTCTGAGATCAGAATGCCTGGGTTGGAAAGAGGCACTGACGATTACTTGCCTGTGTGACCTTGGGCAAGTAACTTAAACTATTGGTGTCTCAGTTTCTTTGTAAAATGGGAAAATATTAGGACACCTTCTAATGAATAAAATATTACACCTTCCTTGTGTAATTAAATGAGTCAAAATGCTCAGAACATCATCTGGCACTTAGTATGTTCTCAGCATTGGAAGGTGTTTCTTATTGCCACTTTCCACCTCACTGGGATATTGTGAAGTTTGTGTATGTGAAAAGGCCTAGCACATAAGAGGTACTTCACCAATACTAATCTTTGGTTCAGGGGCTTGGATATATAGGATGCTTATTTGTTCGTTCATTCTGTAAATATGTATTGAGGGCCTGCTGTATGCCAGGCACAGTGCAAGGCCTTAGGGATTCAGCAGTGTGGAAATTATATAAAGCCCTTGCTCTTATATAAGGTGGAGAACACAGAAAATAAATTTGTGAAATATTAGAAAATGGTAATGTAGAGTATATAATTGATCATATAACGTAATGTCATACAGAGGATATAGGAGCATACTAATTACCTTGGTAAACTAATAAATGCTGAAAAGATTGTTAAGCAAGATAAGTGGATTGAGAGTGACTTGGGGTTAGAGGGTAATTTTATTAGGTTGAGCCATAGGAACTTGCCAATATTCAACCATTTTTGACGAATGAAAATGGCAATTTCCTGTAGTTCAACTTAATAGACAAAGCGACTAAGGAATGCCTCCTAAGGGAAGTGATAATGAAGCCAAAACTTTGAATGAGGAGGCAGATCCATCCATGACTAAATCTGGGGGAAAGGCATTCCAGGCAGAGGGAACCACAAGTGCAAAGGCCCTGTGGTGGGAAGGAGCTTAACAAGTCCTAAGAACAGAAAGGAATTTAGGGAGGAAGGAGAGATTGGTCCAAGGTGAATTAGAGGCCAGCTTATGCAGGGCCAGCATAAAGCTTTGTGGAGCATCAGGAAACCCTCATTGACCTCTTCTTCCACAGAATCCAGACTCCCATGGCTATGACAGTGACCCTCTTGTGGACGTCTGGAACATGCGAGTTGTTTTCTTCTTTGGCTTCTCCATTGTCTTGGTCCTTGGCAGCACCTTTGTGGCTTATCTGCCTGACTACAGGTGCATGGGGTGCCCAAGAAAAGGATGGGTGGGGGCAGAGGCAGGGGTGGAGGTTTAAGTAGACTGCCAGGAATCCTGTCCTGCACTATTGAGGAATGGGGAGCTAAGGTGGGGATTGGTATCCAGTGAGGTTCCCTCATGTCTCCCCCAATGTTGCTGCCTCCAGGATGCATGAGTGGGCCCGCCGGGAAGCTGAGAGGCTTGTGAAATACCGAGAAGCCAATGGCCTCCCCATCATGGAATCCAACTGCTTTGATCCCAGCAAGATCCAGCTGCCAGAGGATGAGGACTGACTGGTTGCTGAGTGGGGTTCAAGAAGCACCACCTTCTCCATCCCCTGTCTGCCATTCTGCCATCTCCTCAGAGCACCTAATTAAAGAGACAAAAGTCTGATTGGCTGGTTTTAATTTTGTTGTGAGGGAGATGTGGGAGTGGGGGTGTCAGGCCTTAAAAGGGCTACTACTGCAGCCTTTTCTGGGTGTTCTGGTTATCTATTGCTGTGTAACAAATACCCTAAAACCTAATGGCTTAAAATGACAATTTAGTATTACCTTTCATGGTCCTGTGGTTGACTGGTTTCAGCTAACTGGTGCTGGAGTCATCTGAAAGCTCACCTGGGCTGGGCGTCCAAGATGGCTTCTTCACTCACATGTCTGGCACTTCAGTCTTCTTTTAGGTGGCCTCTCTCTCCAGGAATCTCCCTCCAGGTTCACCCTCCCAGCTCCACCCACCCAAGGGTCACCACTGTCCATCCTGACTTGTAACAGCATAGGTTAGTTTTGTCTGTTTTGCACTTCATACACGTGTGTTCATACATTTTTGTATCTGGCTTCTTTCATTCAGCATGATTTTGTGAGACAGACCCATGTTGCTACATGATCAGTACTGGTAGTTGGTCCATCCTCATTGCTGTGTTCTCTTCCGTTGTATGACTAGACCACACTTCATCCGTTCCAATGTCAGTGGGCATTTGGGTAGTCTTCTCTTTGGGGCTATCAAGAATAATTCTTCTGGGAACATTCTTTTTCTTTTTTTTAAAGATTCATTTTATTGTTTTGACAGAGAAAGTGATAGAGACAAAGAGAGAAGGGGGAGGGCCCAGAGCAGTCTCCATAGTTGTATGTCAGTTTTTGACATAGTTGCATTCCACACAGGTGGGCATGGGGCTGCACAGGGTGGGAACCAGGCTAGAGGCCTCCCTCATGGGAGGCACCCTTTATCCCCTATGAGCTAGGGACCTCCCGCATGTGAAGCACTTCTTGGGTGGGAGCTGAGCTAGGGGCCTCCCATATGGGAAGCACACCCAGTTCATCATACGGGTCTGCACGGGCTGGGGCAGGGACTCGATCCTCAGACCATGGGGCTTCAAGGCAAGCACTCAACCTGCTGAGTCATCCCGGCATTTCTGTGAACGTTCTTATATGCATCTTTATTTTTTTTTTAATTGTATTTTGAGAGAAGGTGAGAGAGAGAGGGAGAAGGGGGGGGGGAGAGCCCAGAGCAGTCTCCGTAGTTATACATCATTAGTTGTGACGTAGTTTCACTTCACACAGGTGGATGTGGGGGCTTGTAGGGTGGAAACTGAACTGGGTGCCTCCTGCATGGGAGGTGAGAACCTTCGCCACCATCCTGGCAGTTACCAGCTGCGCTGGGCTGGGGCCAGGACTCAATTACCAGACCACGCACTTGCTAGGCAAACGCTCAACCTGTTGAGCTATCCTGGCATCCCTTTATACATGTCTTTTGATGGAAATATACACTCATTTCTCTTGGGCATACGAGTATACCCAAGGAATAGAATTAAGTCATGAGGTAGACAGGTGGTCAGCTTTAGTAAATTATGCCAATTTTCCAGTCCACTTCTCCCTGTGGTGAATGCCACATTCTCACCATCACTTGTTCTCCATCTTTTTTGTACTAGCCATTCTGGTGAGTGACCTTTAAAGGACCACATTGGTATGAAAGGGTGGGAGTTGAGTGGCTCTTGTGTGCCAAGCCCTGATAGTGTGCCAGGTACTGACAGATACCAGGATCTCTTGTCCTTAGGAATTTCCCAGGGTGGGAGTGGGGGCCAGTGTCAGTGGTCAGAGAACTTAATGTTTTCACCCTATTGTTTGTCCCCATGGGTATTTGAACCTTGATATCTTGGACCGAGCTTTGCTCTAGCAAAATAACAGATATCAGCCTTCATCATTCAATCTAATAGAGCATTTATTACATGCAAGACCCAGTGAACAAGACAGTCCCTGTGGTGTACTCTCAGTTCCCTGCCCATATGCTGGTGCCCTTACTGCTTCAGGGTGCACTGGCCAACTGCCAAGGTCTGCATCTCTTCACTGGATGGCTTCCTCTCCAGCTGCAGAAAGC
>PVKE010017232.1:0-31009 GCA_004027555.1 Craseonycteris thonglongyai
CTTGGTTAGAGACATGCAAACTCAGTCTTCCCATTAATGTTAAGGCAACAAAGTAAATTCTAAATCTGTCTTTATCTGTAGCTACTTTGAATTAATAAATATTGTTAATAATTATCCATGTTCTTTTAATTCCCCTGGACGTGAGTTTTTTGGCCCTTTAAATAATTATTGTTGTTGTTTTTTACGTAGGTAGATAGGCCATATATCTATATTTCAGTACGAGGTGTACTCAGCGAGCTATTGATAGATGAGCAAAAAGTAAGTCATATTATTCTTTCATGATAAATTTTCCTGGCCCAAAAAAACCCACAAAAGTGAAATATTGAAATCAAATTATCGCCATACTGTGCATTTTTATAACAACTTTTTCATATTTACGAACAAATAGTACAACAACTTATACATTGCAGTTGATAAAAAAATTAAATTGCATTTTAAGTTAGTAAAAATCTTTCTTGAAAAAGTGTCGGAAAATCGAATTTGTTAGGTGCCGCATGTACGGAATGCTGCTATCAAAAGTTGGGTCTGGAAATTTATTTTCTTCATGAGCCAATATCGCGAAAACTTAATAAGTGATTTAAAAAATAAAAAATAGTTTTGAACATATATTTTACTTATCTACCCATACCTCGCTGGAATGCACCTTATACTGAAACACAGTGTATAAACATAGTATGCATTTCACACCCATTCTTTCCTCTTAGACTACGCCTATGGCAACAAGTCGATCGCGACACACTTTTAAGATAAAAAGTAGATCTTATATACAGAAAAGTTGGCCACCCCTGACATATAAGACTGTAGTAATCAAAACAGCAAGGTAATGGCATAAAACAGACACATAGATCAATGAAACAGAATAGAGAGCCCAGATATAAATCTATGTCTAAATGTTCAGCTAATCTATGACAAAGGAAGCAAGAGTATACATTGGGGTAATGACAGTCTATTCAATAAGTTGTAGTAGAAAAACTGGGCATGTAAAATTAAAAAAACAGAACAAAAACAAAGAAAGACAAGACACTGAACTACTTTCTTACACCATGTATAAGAATAAATTCAAAATAGATTAAAGACTTAAAAATAAGTCCCAAAACAATAAAGAACGTATATTCTCAGACATTACCCTTAGTAATGTTTTTACTGATACATCTCCCCAGGCAAGGGAAACAAAAGAAAAAATAAATAAATGAGAGTACATCAAACTATAATATTTTGTATAGCAAGAGAAGCCATAAACAAAACAAAATGGCATTTTATATACCGGTATATGGAAGAAGATATTTGTCAGTGATACATCTGACAAGGGGTTAATATCCAAAATTTGTTTTTTAAAAAAACCTCATACAACAAACAATCCAATTAAAAAATGGACAGAGAACCTGAATAAACATTTTTCCAAAGAGGCCATACAGAGGGCCAATAGACATAAATAGATGCTCAACATCACCAGTCATCAGAGAAATGCAAATTAAAACCACAATGAGATACCAACTCACACCTATCAGAATGGTCATTATGAATAAATCAATAAATAACAAGTGTTGGCAAGGAAGAAGAGAAAAGAGAACCCTCCGGCACTGTTGGTGGGATTGCAAATTGTTGCAGCCACTAAGGAAAACGGTATATAGATTCCTCGAAAAATTAAAATTTGAACTACTTATGACCCAGCAATTCTGCTCCTGAGTATTTATCCAAAATCCAAGACACTAATTTGAAAAGAGATATGCACCCCTATGTTTACTGCAGTGCTATTCACAATAGCCAAGATATAGAAGCAACCTAAGTGTTCATCAATAGACGATTAGATAAAGAAATGGTGGTACATATATACAATGGAATATTACTCAGCCATAGAAAAGAATGAAATCTTACAATTTGAAATAACATGTTCGGACCTGGAATTATTATGCTAAGTAAATAAGTCATACACAAAGAAAGACAACTACCATATGATTTCACTTATATGTGGAATCTAAAGGACGAAATAAGCAAAAGAGAAACAAACTTATAGATACAGAGAACAAACTGATGGTTGTCGGATTCAATTTGCAAAAGGGTGAATTTAATTTGCAAAACCTGTAGGAGGTTGAGTGTGAAAAGATGAATGAATTAAGTACAAATTTGTAGTTATGAAATAGTCATGGAGATGTAAAAGTATAGGGAATATAGTCTATAACAGGGATGTCAAACTGGTGGCCCACGGGCCACATGCGGCCCCCGAGGTAATTTTTTGTGGCCCATGGTGCTCTGAAATAAAATAAAAATAGAAAAAATTGTTATGAAGAAAATAACGCTTAGGGAAGATCAAGGAAACACCATACACACAATTCTCTCGTTAACCCTTTAACTACTGAAGACCAGTATACACGTGACCCAGTGCCTTTCCTGGGGGCCTGTGGGCGTGTATAAACTTGCTGACTCAGTTCCAGCGACGTTTGTAAATGTGATGTGGCCCACATGAATCTTGCCTGTTGCACCCAATGGCCCGTGTTTTAATTGAATTTGACACCCCTGGTCTGTAACATGGAAATCACTATGTATTGTACTTGGTGGGTCCTAGACTAGTCATCTGTATCACTTTGTAAATTATGTAAATGTCTAACACTATGCTATACACCTGAAACTAATATAAAATAATATGAATGTCAACTGTGATTGAAAAATTCACAAAAAGGAAGGGAAATGTGAAGAAAAATAAGAGATTCAGATTTTCAGCTACAAAACAAGTAAGTTATGAGGATATAATGTATAGGACAGGAAATATAGTCAATACTGTTGTGATAGCATGGTATGGTGTTAGATGATTGCTGGACTTACCATGTTGAGCACTTCTTTAAGTACCACATTTTTCCCTGTATAAGACTATACTTTTGTCTAAAATTGTTAAACCAAAAATTGAGGGTCATCTTAAACACGAAAGCAACCGATGTATTGATTTCTTAGTGTTGGGTTAGAAAAGTAGAGGTCATCTTATACATGGAGGTATTTTATGCATGGAAAAATATGGTATATAAATCTGGAGTAACTGTGGTGTTAAACTAAACTAAGCTAATATTGTATGTTAGCCATATTTTAATAAAAATCCTTTTTAAAAAGCATGAAGAAAACTTACATGTATATAATTCAGTGATAGAAGCCAGTATGGAAAGCTACATGCTATATGATTCCAACTATGTCATATTCTGGAAAAGGAAAATGAATGAAGACAATAAAATGATCAGTGGCTGCCAGGGCAGAGGAGGGGAGGAAGAGATGAACAGGTGGAGTACAGAGTACTTTTAAAGATATATTTTTATTGTTTTTGACAGACAGAGAGAGAGATAGAGAGAAGGGGGAGGGCCCAGAACAGTCTTCACAGTTGCACATCATTGGTTTTTCCACATAATTCATTCCACAGGTGGGCGGGGCTGCACAGGGCAGGAACTGGGCCCGGGTCTCGCCCCAGTGAGAACTGAACTGGGGGCACTCCCCAGTTCAGCATATGGGTCCGCACGGGCCAGGGCCCGGATTTGATCCTCAGTCCCCGGGGCTGCAAAGTGAGTGCTTAACCCACCGAGCCATCCTAGCTTCCCCCAAAGTACTTTTAGAGCAGTGGCTACTCTGAATGACACTATAATTGTGGATATATGTAATTTGTTCTTTTCTCTAAGCCTATAGAATGCACAACATCAAAAGTAGACCCTAATGTAAACTATGGGCTTTGGGGGATTATGATGTGTCAATGTAAGGTTATCAATGTTAAACAATGTATCATTCTGGTTGGGGATGTTGGTAATAGGGAAGGCTGTGCGTGTGTGGGAGCAGGGGGTAGATGGGAAATCTCTGTACTTCTCTTAATTTTGCTGTGATCCTAAAACTGCCCTACAAACATACTTTTAACACTTTTTGTTATGTTCAGTTTTATATTCCACATGTAAGTGAAGTCATATGGTTCTCGATTTTTTCATTCTGACTTACCTCGCTTAATATGATGGTTTCAAGGTTCATCTATGTTGTAACAAATGGCAGTATTTCATCTTTTCTCGTCGCTGAGTAATATTCCATTGTATAAATGTACCATGGCTTCTTTATCCAGTCATCTATCAAAGGTACACTTTTTATATAACCTGCCATTGTATTATAAAGTCTCCCCAGAAATACCCACTGCCCTGTATCTTTGAGGTGTGCTTGACTCATCTCACCGGAAGCTGAGTGTATCATTTTACCTTGTTCCTGGAATAATTTTTCCTGCTGCTTTGTGGCAATTCTTGAGCCTTTCTTAGAAGTGCTCCAAGAGTTTATTCTGTGTACACAGTTCTGGATGGTTGGAGATGCATATATTCTTTTTATAAATTCAAACATGCCCAATGTATTTAAGCTGTATTGACTGTCCTGTGGCCTCTGGGAATCATGTTATCCTCAGAGGCAATGTTTAAACTAAATCAAACTGAAAATTGTATCTTTAATAGCCATTTAAAGATCTAATAATTTAAGACAGCTGCATTGAACATAGATATTGTAAATCTATTACTTTGAGTATCTCTGTCCTGACACAATTTTCCCTAAAGCTTTTGAAGTATTTAATTTCTGCTAGACAAGCACACATGAATTCCTACAACTGGCTTGGATTTTTCACTGTTTTTCCTTGAGTCATATTGCATGCTAGAAATACCTCATAAAGAGAAGGCCACTACTGGGGTGAACTTTGTAAGGCAGATAGTGTGAATCACAATATCTGGGGATATAGTGAAGTTCAGCCAGATGTGGGACAGCCAAGTTTGGATTTGAAAGGGTCTAATACAAGTGTAGTGATAAGAAGCTGGGTAGAGTTACCAGAGTCTTCTTAGAAGTGTTTACCTTTAGTGCAGAATCATTTTCTTTTGGACCTATATTGGAAATAGCCAACAGTATCTGGGCTATATCACATGTGATGTCCAGTCCTGGGGCCCAGGGTATGTTGAATTATGCAAGGTTGTTAGGGAATCTACTGAGCATACTGACATGTTAGAGTTAAACCTCTATCGGACCTGGCCAAGTGGTAAAACCAAGAACCAAGGGCCAAGACATTGTGGTGGGGTTGGGTAGGTAGGCCCCTATCTCATTTATCCTTGTCCAGGACTAACACCAAGTAGGAAGGGCTGGTCTAATTCCAGACCAGCCTCTTTAGAGACAGCCTGCCAGAGGCTTCATTCATTGTTCCGGTGCTGAGCCTGCTGGTGAGAGTGCTGAAGAAGGAGCACAACATTCAGAGGAGCAGCCAGACTAGGGTACAATAAGCTGCTGCTTTGGTGTCATTCAGACTAGGGTACAATAAGCTGCTGCTTTGGTGTCATTCAGTGTCATATTTTGGTAGATTCAGTTTCATTCTCTCAAGGAAAGTAAAGGACATTACAAAGGTGTCTTTACAAATTCTACATGAGGGGATGCCATTTGAGCACTTGCCTTGTAATCATGAGGTCCAGGGGTTGATTCCTGGCCCTGCCCTATGCAAACCCCATATGCTGAACTGTGGTGCAACTGGTAGCAGCCAAGACGGCTCAGCAGCGAATATTCTTGCCTCCCACGTGGGAGGCCCTGGTCTGGTTCTCGCCCACACGGCCCCACAGCCACCTGTGTAGAATGACACTGTGTCACAACCAATGACGTACAACTCTGGAGACTGCTCTGGACCTTTCCTCTACCCTCTCTCTCACTTTCTCTCCAACAATAAAATAAATCTTTTTTAAAAATTCTGTATGAGTGGTCAGCATCAAAAGATTCAAAGAGAGCTGCTATTCCCAGAAAGTCATATGCTTCTTCGTATGATTCATTACTAGGATTTAACCAAACCCCAAGTTGGAACTGGCAAAGATTATGAGGGACATTCTTGTTCCCAAGAATTTGGCATATGCAGTGGCAGCCCCTAGGCTCCCAAGTATGACCAGATAATAAAAGCCACAACTAACCCCACTGTCACTTCCAGCCTCATCTTTCTCTCTCTTTTTCACCACACCTGGTTTTCCAAAGAGGTTGTACCAAACTATACTCTCACCAGCAAACTCGGAACATTCTAGTTGCTCCACATCCTCACCAACATCAGTTTTTTCCCTCTTAAGTTTAAACCTGTTAATGGGTTTGTAATGGTATCTTATGATATATATATATATATATATATATATATATACACACCGTATTTTCTGGCGTATAAGATGACTGGGCGTATAAGACGACCTTTAATTTTACAGTTAAAACATAGGTTTAGGGGGGTAGTCTTATACAGCGAATATAGGCCTAAACCTATGTTTTAACTGTAAAATTAGGGGGTCGTCTTATATGCCTGGTCGTCTTATATGCCAGAAAATACGGTATATATATATATATATATATATATATATATACATATATATATATATATATATATATATATAAATTTATTTAATGTTTATATAACATTAAATATTATATAAAAATATTAAATAATATTTAATTTTTTTTCTTCAGAGTTGCCTTGGCCATTCTTGATTCTTTGAATTTGTATCTAAACTATAAATTTACATTTTAAAACAGTTATCCAGGTTTCTGTCATACTCATCCTTTCCAATTTTTAAAAATACTTTGCTACATAATTGTGCTTGGGGTCATTTAATATCTGCCTAAATGACTCTATAATTTTCTTTAGTAAGCATTTATTGAATACACATTTTCTCAATTTTTGCTTCTCTGAATATGTTTTTATATCACTACTAGTTTTTATATCACTACTAAGATATTCTCAGTGGGTATATAATTCTAGGTTAAAAATAATTTTCTTTTGGAATCTTAAAAGGCATATTCCATTGTCTTCTGATTTCTATAATTTCTGCCTAAATACGACTCTTAGTCATTGTTGTTATTGTTGTTGTTATTTTGCCATTTTGTTATTTTGTGCCTTTGAAAGTAATGTGTCATTTTTCTCTGGATTCTTGTAAGAGTTTCACTTTGGTTTTCAGGAGTTCTATTTTGATGTGACTGGTATGGCATTCTGTGTACTCATGTTTGTACGAAGTTGTAAAGCTTTTTGAATATGTGGTTTAATGTCTTTTGTCACCTTGGGGAATATTTCAGCCAGTGTGTTGAAAATAGTGCTTCTGTCTCATTCTCTCCCTCCTTCCAGTAATCTAATTTTAAGTATGTTGCACTACTTACCATATCTTATGTGTTCTGCATGCTCTTTTCTGTAATTTTCATGTTATTTCTCTCTGCACTCAGTCTATTTTTCTACTGAACCATCTTCTGATACACTGATCCCTTCCTCTACTATGGGCAATCAACTATTAAACTATTGATTTTTAATTTTAGCCATTATATTATTACCTATTCTAGAATTTCTTTTTTTTTTAAATATATTTTTATTTATTTATTATTTATTTTTGACACAGAGAGAGAGAGAGATACAGAGACAGAGAGAGAACTGAGCTGGGGGAGCTCCCAGGTCAGCATATGGTTCCGCACGGGCCAGGGCCGGGATTCGATCCCCGGTCCCCGGCGCTACAAAGTGAGCGCTTAACCCACTGAGCCATCCCGGCTTCCCCTTTTCTAGAATTTCTATGTGATTATTTTTACGGACTCCAATTTTCTGTTAAAATACTCCATCTTGTTATCTATTTTGTTAAACATATTAATCATCATTTTATTCAAAGTCCTTGCCTTAAGATTTGTATCACTTAACAGACCTGTTTCTTTCTTCTGTTCTATTTTTTTCTCCTGGTTTTTGGGCACTTGCTTCTCTCTCCTGGCATGCATGATCTCTCTTTATTGAATACCAGATATTTTGTATAAAAAGTTGTAAGGTTATGGATCATTTTATATTTTTTCAGGGAGGACTTAACGTTGTTCTGGCTATTAGGTACAAATGACTTCATCCAATCAGGGACTGAGATGATTGAAGGCTATTAAGGATCCATATGGGCTTGTCTGTTTTTGGTTCCTACAATAGTTTCTCCTTATCCACGGTTTTTCTTTTCCTGGCTTTAGTTCCCACAGTCAACCACAATTCAAAAATATTAAATTTCTCTAACCATCGTCATCATCTGCTCTTGACATCCAACCATCAACATTGTCACAGGTTAATGATCCAGAATTACTTGAAGCAAATGATTCTTCTTTTGATGTATTGTCAAAAGGTCAAGTGTAGCTTAACACTATGTCACAATGCCTGTGTCATTCACCTTACTTCATCTTACCACACAGGTATCACCTCACATCATCATCTGGGTGAGTATAGCACAAAAACATAGTTTGAGAGTTAAGGTACATTCACATAACTATTATTATAGTATATTGCTATAATTGTTCTGTTTTATTATTGGTTATTATTGTTAATCACTTACTGTGCCTAATTTATAAATTAAACTTTACCATAGGTCTGTATAGGAAAAATCAGTATATGTAGGGTTTGGTACTACCCACAGTTCCAGGCATCCAGTGGGGGTCTTGAATGTATCTTCCATGGGTAAAGGGGGAGCTACTAAACTTACTTCTGGAGCATAGCTCATCATGATTTCAATTAAAACTCATACTAAGTGCTCAGCTAACTTCTTGGCTCTTCCAATGTCCAATTTTGTTTTCCTAACACTATGAGACCGCTAAGAGATTATATGTACATAGTTGTTGTCACCAGTGGTAAGTTAGACTCTTGGGGGAAAGATGCCACGTTGGCAGTGAAATGCTACAGCCAGCTTGCACCAGATCGCAATCACTTCTCACATCTCTTTCCAACTCAGTGGAAAGTAACATTATGTTGGTAGTTGGTAGCTGAAAATATATATTAGCCCCACCTCACCCCACAGCTGCTATTTTCTACTTTATAAGCTTTTTGACCAGCTCATCTTTGGATTAAGCAAATGTCATGAGGGGAAAGTGGCACCAAATGTCTCCACAGGTCCTATTCTTCAGATTTTAATCCCCCAAATCTTGGAAATCATTGAAGCCCTGCACTGTCACTTTTAGCCCATTGCATGATCATGGGCAAGCTCTAGGCTGTCACTTCTTTCTGGTCATATAAGCTGCAGACTGGGGCCCAGAAAATACCCTAAGGAAGGGAAGGCATTGCTGTCTTGGCTTCTCAAGACTTGGTTGCCTTGGTTGTGCTCTGATGACATCAAAAATATTTCTTTTTAATCTGCTTGCTTCTGAATTTCATCAGAAATTCACAGTTGCTTTCAATGAGACGATAGTTTAGGAGAAGATGCCCATTATAAATGGAAGCAGAGCACCCAATTTTAGGTTTCAGCAACCAAGATTGCTTAATCGGCTTAAGGGGTAGAACAGTGCCTGGATGTATATACCAACTTAAGTTCTAAGCAGTGCTATGCTGGGAAACCTTGAACAACTATTTCTCTAAAAACATTTCATTGCGGTGCTTCCCCATTTCTATACTGCATATGCCCTGCCACACCAAATTTCTACCAAATTTCTCTGGCTTTATACAGAGTTGAAAAGAGATGTACAAAGTGATCATTGAGATGTGCAAAGTGATCATTGAGTGCAAGCTGGCTCCAGCTTGTCACTGCCAATATGACACCACTCCTCAAAAAGTCTAACACCACCGGTGGCAACTCAACTACATTGGGTCCCCTCCATCCAGGAAAGAACAGAAGTTTCTCCATATAATGGTATATGTGTATCTAAATCAGTTGTGGGTTTGCTTCTTTTTTTTTTTTTCACCTGTACAGCCTCTTTCAGTTCTCAATCTAGAGACTTCCAAATGCCTGACCCACAAGTATGGAATCCCACACAAAAGAGCATCTAGTCAGAGACCCACTTCATAGTGAAGAAAATTTGGGTATAGGCATTGTCCCTCTACACAGAAATCACCTTATAGATGCTGAAATTGCCTTTGAAGTGCACAGCTGAAGTATATACAGTCTTGGAGGTGGTACTCTGCAAGGATAGGGTGGATCCTTCAGGATACAGCATGTACATTAAATCAGAGATCTTATATGGTACCATACCCCAAATGGGAAGACTAATGGGTCCCTACTTATCGTCACAACCAGTGACCCACTGGTAGGTAAGCTTTGGACTTTCCATTCCTGATTCTGGGCTCTGCAGGCTGGTCCCCAAAGGGGATATACTTGCCAGAGGACATACTAAGTGTCCTACTGAAACTACACATGCTGCCAAGATACTTTGGACTCCTTGAGTCCAGGAATCAACAGATGAGGAATCACTAATTCAGCAGGAAACTTATCATTGTATACTGTAAATCATGATAAATAGCTGCTGACACTCAGTTTTTCATTAGAGAGCAATAGAGTATTAAGGGGAGTGTGGCAAATACGGGAGCACAAATAGGTCCTGTCTCAGGGACACAGACTACTCAGGCTCATCTGATTGTTGCATTCATCTCATTATTTGGAGACTCTCCAATTTTTTCCAAAGAATACATAAATCTGTAGATTGGTATAATGTCTCCTGTTTCTCAAATGTGGCTACTGAACTTCAGGCTGGGGTCCACACTGTATAGCTGAATGAAAGATAACACAATTCCTGGAGGAAACACATTTTGTTATAATGCAGACCGGGCTCCCTGAAAATCAGATGCTGAGATGGATGATGTAAGAAGTTTATTAGAAAGTGCTCTTGCAAAGGAGCAAGGAGGCAGTACCAATAGAAAGGCAGGGTCGGGGTGAGAAAAAAACATTAGGTGGAGGGAGACATTGAACTAATTAAACAGAAACTTCAGCTAACATTATGGGGAGTTCTCAAGATGCAATGACCCTTCAGAGCTGTCCCAAGTTGGAGAAAGAGAAACTCAGTTTCTCACACTCCACATTTGTCTGTCATTGGATATAGGCTGCTCCAGGAAGGGTGGCTCTCTGGTGCTAAGGCCACCCCCAAAGAGAGCTAAGAGCTGATGACTGGTAGCAGCTCACCTAGCATCGGGGTTGTAAATCCTTTATCTGTGATTATAACACTGACTACAGATCCAGAGCTCAGAGAGGACCTGAAAAAGAGGAGGGTAACCTTTCTCTCTGGATTCAAGAAAAAGAAGTTTGTATTTAGTTAGACATACTGATTACTTGGGAAGTATCCAGGATGATGTCTGTGTTTACCCAGAAAAACGAGATTCAAACCCAAAACAGGTTTCAAAGCGAGGCAGTCTTTATTGCTGGTGTCCACAGAGGACTCACGTCTCTCAAAAAACCGTGGCCCCCAACTGGGGAAAGGCTACAGCTTATATTTGCAAAAAGGCGTGCAGCAAGAGCAGGGCGTAACAATTTCTAGTTAAGTGAGATATGGGTTTGGCCATTTCTGGCCAGGGACAGTTGGAAGTTTGCAGTCACTTGGGGCAGCTGAGGGTGTGGAAAAACCACAGAGTGGGCTGTGGGCACTGGAAAGTTACAGAGCGGGGGCGTAATGGGGGACAGGCTGGAGCAAGCAAGCATGGTTACACAAGCCAATTTGGCAATTAGCTGTTACAGTTACAACAGGGCAGAAAATGTTTAGCCTCTTCGGCCATTACATTTCAAGCCACATCCTGGCAAGTTAGAGCACTCTGTATTGCGGGTGGTGGGGCAGGCTCTCCCCTGTTCTTTGTTCTAATTCTAATTTTTAGGGTTCTCATCTCATCTGGAATCCTCAATGATTTTTATAATCTTGTTGAAGTAGAATGCCAGTCCTCTCCTGAGAGTGAAGACTTGAACATAAATTTGATGCTGCCCCTCTGGGGAGTTCAGGAGGATACCACACATCGAATTTCGATAACCCTTTAAACCAACCCACTCATTTTACATATGAGGACATTGGGCCTCAGAGAAGTTGGATGAGTTGCCTGATGTTCATGTAACTAATCCCTGGTAGGTTGAAAAACAGAATCAGAATTCCTCACTCGATCCAGGGCTCTCTTCAGTTCTGTAACATCATCACTTCTACTGTGTCCCATCTACCATTTTAGCCTTGCAATCTGGAAGCTTAGATTTTTAATAAAACTACAACTGTGACTCACACAGATCCTGGTAAGTCATACATTGTACATCCCCTAATGAGTACGAACCAATTAAAGCATAATGTTGAAATAATTTATGGGCTGTGTCAAAGCACAAATGAGAAATTCGGTTTGCATAGAACACTATTGATTAGCATGCTATATCATCATCACTGAACACCACTCAGGATGCCATTCAAGGAACTCTGAGATGAGAGGGAGAGAGACACACGGCACACAGAACGTCTCTATTTGTGAGCCAACTAAAACATATCACCAACCCCAGCTGCCTCTGTCACCCCTCCCTGTCCCCCCAGCACGACCGCACTGACAGATCTAAATATGAAGAAGAAAATGTCTCCGGCAGGCTGTTATTTTGCTGCCTGAATTGTGTCAGGGAAGTGTAAATATAATCACATTTTATCCGCCAATCTGAAATGGATTTCAGAGGAAGGGATCACAATGTTAGGAGAAATCTTTTTCATAGTAGCATGCCTTGATTGAAAATAACTCCCTTGTTACCATCAGTAACGTGTTCAAGAGAAAAAAAAAAAGCAGTGCAATTCATGACAGAATTACCAGGCAATTCAATCAAAAGCCCTAGTTTTGCTATCCAGGTTATGAGGCAGATGGGTAAGTCCAAGATTTGCCTCAAGAGCATGTGGATTGTTCTGAAAATCATCTAAACATCTACATCTTCATTGGTGACCCTGAATCCCACTGCAGGAACACTGGCCTCTCCCAATGTAGCCATTGAATCTCTTGGCTTACCTAGTTCTCTGCCCTTTCAGGAGAACCTTTTAATTTCAGAGCATATGGATGGGCCCTTCAGTTTCCCCCTGAGTCCTAAACACATGGCATTTTAGCCTAATCAGGAATTCCTCTAGTCTTACCTTTTTTTATTAAATGAATACGTATACAATTGCCAATCAGATCTCTTATTCAACACTTGATAGTCAGGATGAGTTGAAATAATTTAATTCCCAAACAGAGGAATCTGGTATCTAATTGGATTATGGAAACTTGTTTTGTGTATGTGTGTACACAAATATATGCATATATTCATTCAACTCTTAAAAATATTTAATAGCAGTCCTAAATCCATCAGCAGCCTTCCATTCTTTCTCCAGTTACAGTTCTTCAAGTACATCGACTGACCCCTGGAGAACTAGCAGCCCTTGAAGGGTGATAAAATGCATGAGGAATCACTCCGATTGTCCTGTGGCAGCCAGCTCTCAGAGATCAAGCAGTCTGTCTGAAGCTGCTCACTGCTGTCATAGCACATGTAACGTTGCCTGATTTAAGAGAAGGGGAAAGCAGCAAAGATCTCCTCGGGTGTCTGCCAATAATGTGACCTGACATTTTAAGCTGGGCTTTTATTACTTTTGCTCTTTTCACCAAGAAATATCCACATGACACCTCCTCAAAACTGTCAAGGCACCAATGTAATCCTCCCTGCTCTGGTATGAAAAGACAAGGAAAGCCAGAGTATTCACTACACAGTTGCATTCTTGGATAAAATTACTGATCTAAATTTAGAACTAGGCCAGGCTTTGAGGCCTGCCCTTCGCTTGAGGTCTAATGCATGAAAGACCTCCTGTTGGAGAATTTTCGGGCTCTCTTAGAAGGGAGCATTTAACCCACTTGGCTCTCCAGTGAGGGCATCAGGAGCTGACTGCTTCGGGGAAACCCACGCGGCCTGCCCTGTTTTCTCGGCACTTTGAGAAGGCTTCTTTTTGATGTCAGTGGGAGCTCTATTCCCAAAAAGAAGCCAGGACACAAGAACCTGCAGAGAAATGGAGAGCCGAGGGCGACAGCAATTGCATTACGTGAAGAATGCTGGGTGGGGTGACATTTTCTTAAGACAGAAGAATTAGAATAGGGACATTCAGCCTCTGTCCTTTAAGACAAAACTTCTTTCAGTAGTGAACAATTAGTGAAGTCATCACTTGAGGGCATATTGACTTTTCTATTATCTCAGGTACTATTCTAAAGAAAAAAAGAACAATTTCCTAAAACCACACAAAGCCATTGCTGTCCATCAGCAAAAGAGAGTGAATTTGAATTTCAAACATCTTCTCTTTCATCCTGAGCCACACCTTCAGTCAGCACAGTGCCCTGCCACCCCCAACCCCCATCCCCCACCCCCAAACCACCTACCCTCACGGGCCCTAGGTAGGACTTAAAGGGACAAATTATCATTTGTGACAATGTCAGGGAGAGTAGAACTCTAGTGCTTTCAGGTTTCCCTCTGATGTGGCAAATTGTATCAATTAGCTTTTGCTGCATAAAAAAAGAGCCCCTTTGTTTATTTGTAACAGTTGGACCCACCCAGTTTTTAACTTTGAGCCTAGTCAGGTGGTCCTGTACAATCTCCTTATTTCAAGGTCAACTGATTCGGACACTGAATTCCATTTGCAACCTTCTTTCCCACTTTGTCATGTAGTCTGACATATTTAGAGGTTCTGGAGATTAGAATGTGAACATCGTTGGGGGCGGAGGGGGGATGGGGCACATTATTCTGTCTAGCACAGCTGGCCTGCTTAAGTTCACACTAAATTGTAGGAAATCGAATTCCTAGTTGATGTTCTTTGTCCACTTCCAATATTTCTCTGGGAATGAAGAATAAGATAATGTATAAATATCTAGCAGCTATCTGCTTCTTGCAGCTAAAGTGCACTCACATCTGAATTTCAAAAGATCGGGGCCTATAAAAGCCAAGACTGAAATTTTTCCCAGTGTAATCACCATTTGGCCCTAAATGTTAAATAGATAAAGGGAAGTTTACATTGCACCTTGAGAAAGAAGTCACTGAATCACATAAAATGAAGTAGGGTTTCAGGTAGGAATATCAATCTGTATCTGGAGGAAGGAAGAAATGAAGGAAGGGAGGGAGAAGAGGAGGAAGGAAATTAATAGATATTGAACACTTACTCTGTTCTACAGACTGGGACAAGTCTACATATATATTCATTCAATAAATGTGTATTGAACTCCTTTTTGATTAATAATATGTGTCAGAGTCTAGGTTCTAGCGAAATAACCCTAAGGGAGGTAAATAGAGCTCTCGCCCACTGAAGCAGCAGAAGAGCTAGGCAAAAAATAGTACTTGGGGAAGCCGGTATGGCTCAGCAACTTAAGCACTTGTCTTGGAGAGCCGAGGTCCGAGGATTGAGTCCTGGTCCCCGCTGGCCCATGCGGGACCTATGTGCTAAATTGGGGTGTGCTTCTCATGTGGGAGGCCCCTGGTTCAGTCCCCAGCTGACAGGAGCACGCCTTCCATGCAGGAGGCCCCCCAGCCCAGTTCCCACCCTGCACAGCCCTGCTCATCCATGTGGAAGGAAGCCATGTCGAAGACTGATGATGTATAACTATGGAGACTGCTCTGGGCCCTCCCCCTTCTCTCTGCCTCTCTTTTTGTCCCTGTTTCTCTGTCAAAAACAATAAAATAAATCTTTTAATAATCATGTTAATAACAATAATACTCACACACACACACAGATAATGTCATATGATGACAAATATCATAAACATATTAAGGAGGGCAGGGATAAAAGGAGTGAGGGAAGACAGATGGCACCGCATTATTGTCCCCACGGCTCTGGAGGCAGATGTCCCTTTCAGCAAGGCTCAGTTTGTTAGAAAGAGGGATGGGCAGTGAGGAGAGCTGTGTACTTCTAGCAATGACACTGGTCTTTGTACATAAAAATCCCTACCCTCAGTACTCCTCCTGCCCCGCCTCCAGCCACAGACTCACCACGACAATGGCCTCAGAGGCAAGACAGCCTCACCTGGGCTGTCACCTCCAGCGTGCTCACAGGAACCAAGCTCTCTGGTCTTCTGGTGTGACCGGAAGTCCCTGTATGTGCAAGGCCAGAGGTATGCAACGAAAGCAGCTCAAGACCTTACATCACTCTCTGCTTAGGGTGACCAGACGTCCCATTTTAAACAGGACAGAAAACGACAGGGCTGTCTTGTTTCAGATGGTTTGTACATGTGGTCAGCCTACTGACACCTTGAACTTAGCCCAGTAAGACTAGGCTGCCCATAGGTACCATTTGATATGGGACTGTACCACTTGTTTTCTGTTCCATGTAACATGGCAGGTCTGGTCAGCCTTCCTCTGCTCACCCATCCTATCTGCAGCTCCGGATACCCCACATCTATTAAAACCCTCTGAGGAGCCAGTTTGAAGTGTTCCACAGCACCAGAGAGCCCACTCTGTGGGAAGAAGGCAGGAAACCCATCTACAAAAGAGCACAGTGATAGGTTAAGGCCGTTCCAAGGCAGAAGTCAGGTCACCTGTGATGGTCCTGACTCCGCGCTGGAGGGGAAAGGACAATGAGCAGCCGTAGCCACTCAAAGGGCATGGCCACCAGATTTGTCTGCTGCCCCCAGTACAGGACTCTACCACGGGCTCTGCAGCCCTGCTGTACTGGATAGCAATGCTGTTTATAAGTCTTCACTCCTCTCCTATCCACAGCCCTTGTCACATGGGCTTGCAGTCCCTTCCTCCCCACCAGAGGTCAAGTATGTTTCCGGCCTCATTGAGACTGGCCTTGCACCTGTCGAATGCTTCGACCCCTATGATTTTAGCACACGTGTCCAAAACAGGGCTTGAAACATAGGCGTGTAGTCGGACCTTTCCTCTCGTGTTTCCTCCCTCTTGTATTGCCGTGAGAACACGTCCTGAAAAGCCTGCTGGTCCAATGGGAGCTTGTGGCACAACAGGAGCAAATCCACAACCTGGAGCCAAGGTCAACCAGACTGAGTTCAAATTAGCTGACCCCCAGCCAAGTCCGGACACATAAAAGAGAATAAATGATTGTTGCTTTAAGACACTGGGGTTTTTTGTTTGTTTGTTTGTTTGTTTGTTTCGATTATTATTTATTTTTTCAGGTACAGCTGACATTCAATATTATTTTGTGTTCATTTCAGGTGTATAGTGTAGTGATTAGACATTTATATATTAATAATTTATGCAGTGATCCCCCTAGTCTAGTAGCCACCTGGCACTATACATAGTTGTTGTAACATTATTGACTATTTTCTCTATGCTGTATTTTATATCCCCGTGACTATGAAGCCACTGAGTTTTGAAGTGGTTTCTTACATAGCATCGTTATTGCAATTAGCTGACTGATACACAGGGGAGAAGAGTTTCCTCCGGTACAAATCTTAGTAGCTGTAACAAATATTCCAAAAGGAGCTTTGAAACCCCCAGAGGGAGTACGTTTTGAGAGCAGCAGCAGCTGAATATGAGGCCACGTCAGGCCTGGAACAGAAGCACAGAAACTGCATTGAGGAAGTCTTATTAACTAGAAAACACCAGAGCTGATTCACTTGGTGACTCCAAAGGTCAGGGTCACACTGTCTCTAAAGCCAGCAGCTCTGCTCTGCATTTGACCCCTCCCTGGACTGAGTTACTTTGGATCTGTTCTTGTGATTCTGGGGCTTAAAATAGTCACTGCTGAGCCATCTGTCTTGGGATCCATCTCACTTCTGAAACATGTAGCAGCTGTGGCTGAATTGAAAGCAGCTCCTGTTAAGAAAGTGAACAATCTCTCAGCTTTTCTCCATCTTCTGAGTGTGCCCTGGGGAGAAAATAAAATAGAGGGCATTTGGCTGCCAAAGAAGAATAAGAACTTCAGAAGGAAACCCGGGTGATGCTGGGCAGATAGAAAATGAGAACTGGGACAGCTGCCAGAGGGCCTGGACAGGAGCCAGGTTACATAAAGTTCAGACAAAGACGCCTGCAGCTGGAGGTGCCGGAGGAAAAGGGAGCAGTGCAGACATGGCTCCAGAAGGCAGAGAGCAAGGTATGTTGCAAAGGGCGCAGAGTCAGGGCTCAGAGGACCTGATCCAAAGCCTCAGCTCCACCAACAAAGCTGTCACCCTGTGACTTGCACGTCTCTGCAACTTGCGCCCTGAGCATTTGCACCCTTAAAATGGGGGTTAATGACACTTCACTCAGATTGTGAAGGTCGACCAGAATAATAGAGACCAGGACTAAGGAAACTGTATATACCTCAGCAAAATGCAGCCAATCACGCACAGGTCTAGGTGGTCATTTCAACAGGCAGGACCAGGGTCTGTCCTTTGTACGATTGTATGGGGCATTTCTAGGACTTAGCTCATGCACACACACACACATACACACAAACACACATATCTGCACACAATCATTTAACTATTCAATTACTAAATGTCATTCACACATATATGAAAAAATATATTACTCAAGTTCCTGGCAAAGTAAGAAACAGCTGTGTCTATAGTTGTATCCTAATACAGAACAGTCAGCAATCATCAGCCAACTTGCTGGCCTGACACTCATATCAGAGCAATGACAGCAATGGCTGCCCTGGACAGTTTTCATTGGTGTGGAGCTGATGAGAACCTAGGGGGAGATGTGTGATGATGAAGATGGTGTAGACCTCTGGGCAAAGCACCCATCTTCCATCTCTCTCTTCCTAGCGGGCATATCTTCATTGCTCGCAGGCATATGCACAGTGTTGACACAGGCACTGGAAGTCGACGCATCTTGCACTGCCACTTAGAACCTGTATGACCTTCGGACAGTTCCTTAACCCTTTCTCTATGCTCCATTTTCTCCATTATAAAATGAGTATTAATGACCAGACTTACTTCAAAGGGTTGTGTAGAGCAGGGGTAAGTAAACTACAGCCTGTAGGCCAAGACTACCCTGCCAACTATTGTCTAAATGAAGATTTGTTGAAACACAAAGAGGCTCACTTGTTTACACATTGTCTGTGGTTGCTTTTATACTGCAATGGCAGAGTTGGGTAGCTGCAACACAGCTACAGATACCTAAAAGTATTACTATTGGATGGTCCTTTACAGAAACAATTTGTTTAAGGATTAAACGAGGTAACAAAAACCTTTAATATAGAGTCTGGAACGTGGCGATAGCCATACAGTTGGTATACTGTGAATAAACAGAAATAGCTGCTTTGAGCTTTTGAAGAGAAGGCTTGTTGACAAAGACAAGGCGAGGTAAGGCGCGTGGACCACAGGCTCCTGAAGAGTCAACAGCGCTGCCCTAGGGGCCCATGGACATCCAGCCACATTGACGCACCTGGAGGCCACATCAGGGGCTGAAACTGAGACATGCAAGAGCTGGTGAGGTTCCGGAAGACAGACCAGAGCAAAGAGGACTCGAAATCATGACACTGTGTCTGGAGATGGAGACTGGCAGGCTTTTCAGTGAGTATTTGCTGTTCTTGGCAGAGAAGCAGTTAACCCATTACGGGTGGCAGATTTTGGGGGGAAACCACAGGGGGAGAAAATGAACTCTCTCCATTGGAAAGCTGGTGTGGTACGTGAGGTCTTTGGATCATCTGAAAAGTTGTGAGCTCTGCCAGAGCACTCCAGGTACCTTCCATTGGCCATGTGCTTTCACTCACGCTTCGTTTTCGCTCTCTCAGCCCAGAACAGTTTATCTGTTTACTACCCTCTGTTAGTCAAGCTGTGCTTTGCCCACTCAGGTATTTCCAGGGTAGTTGTAAATTTTTCAGTAGCTCATTCGACAAACCTTTCAACGGGAAAGAGGAAATCAAAAGGAGGAGGAGGTATGAGGAGGCTGGCTGCCAGAGACAGGGGAACAGGACAGTGGAGGTAGAACTTTCAAAACTCTTCCTTCAAATAGAAATAAAATAAAAATAGGATTATGCGAACATTCCACAATGAGCTCAATATTCCGTTTACTCACTGCCAATGCACCCAGTGCTACCAGTTTTATAGTTCCTAATTTCAAGTAAGTCAAGAATTGACCGTCCATCAATTCAAAGCCACTGCATCCTATTGAAGAGTTATCTCTTAGTTTGTGAACTAGGATATCTTAGTAGCAAACTTCCAGAATTATTACTTTAGTATAAAAACAGACTTGAAATGTCAACTGTCATCTGTCAAGGGCTTACTGTGTGCCAAGCATTATGCAGAAGGTTTTCACATACATGAAATCCTCAGAAGTCTTCAAGGTTTTGGAGGCCCATGTAGAGAATCAGCACCATTAGGAGATGTGCCCAAGACATAGAGCAATGGCAGAGTGAAAATTTGAAGCAAGTCTACCAGATTCGAATCTCACTTTCAAGTTCACAAAGCCAGTTCATGAAAGATGGCGTCCAGGGTTGCCCAGAAAACCTCAGGAAAGAGTACAAACACGTGCCTCACGTAACAAAGTACTCAATCGAGGCTCCTAAGAAGCACAAAAATCTGGGGCCTTTTGCCATGCCAGAGCTACCTGCCCACACACCCTGGAACTCTGAACAACAGCCCCCAGGAATGAGTCTGACCACACACTGCTTATCAGTAAATCCAGGCTTTGTCACTAAATTTCCCATCAGTATCTTTGCCCTGCTGTCCAACTTTAGGTGATTCATCTCCCAAGAGACTCTAGTGGGTTTACATTGTTTCATGTGTTAGCTCTAGGCGAGGAGTCGAGGAGGACACCTTTTAAAGGAAAACAATCTAAAAGCACACTTTAATTTTCCTATACTTAGCAGAGACTCTTGAAGTCAATCTGCCCTTTAGCACCATTTTCCACTTGACTAGATTTAATAGTGTTTATGTATTGTCAACCTGTTTTCCCAGCCAGACTTACCGCATAGCAAATATCCCCTGATACTATGTGTACATTGAACTAAAGTAAAACTCCAGCTACACATTACCTTTACCCTGGTCTGCTTGTGTGCTTTCTGCATGGCTCCTGGTGCCTCCCGGGCAAGTTTGATAGAGGTGATAATTTGATGCTCTCTTGGAAGACCACATGTGAAAAGTCCAGGTTTTCACCACAAGAAAGAGGGACATCTTCCTTCATATGGAGACAAGGGCCCCGAAGGTCCCCTCATTCTTGGGATGCTCTCACTCCAACTCTACCTAACACCATGACCCATCCCACCAGGGCACCACCAGGATCCTCCGCCTTCTTTCCCAAGCTCTAGTTCAAGTGTGAACTCAAGTCCCTTTCCTTGGTTTCCCTTTTTTATATAACACAGAGAACAATATGGATTTCATAAAAGGCAATTCAAGAAGCATAGTCAAGGGGTGCCAGGACAGCTCAACAGGTTGAGCACTTGCCTTACAACCACGAGGTCCAGAGATCAAATCTTGACCCTGGCCCTCTTTCTCTCACTTTCTCACCTCTCAAAAACAATAAAATAGATCTTAAAAAAAGAAACATAGTCATAATTTATAGGTTTCTGCTGTCTTCTCCCTCCTGGTTCCTCTTATCCATTAAACCTCACTTAACATTGTAGATAGGCTTCACAACTTGAAGCGTAAGGACATGTAACAAAACTGGCTTTACAGAAGGCTAATTGATATAAACAAGAGTTAAGTGCCCATGACATTTCATCAATGTTGTAATGAAACATTGAACAAAATGACATTCAAGGACCTGCTATAATTTGTAGACATGTCAATTGTGATCACGTGACAACTTTATTGCATCTCTCGCTGTCCCTTTAAACTTCATTTCATGAGCTTGATCCTATCCTCTCTGAGGATTCTCCTCCCTGGCACGTCTTTACTTTTTCTGCTCACTCTTGGAAGATTCTTTAAATCACACACACAGATTGACTGAGAAGAGAGAACATTCACACCACTATTTCAACAGAAACTGACCTGGGCTGGAAGCTCCCAGAAAGAAAGGAGGCAGTGGTCAGTTTCTCAGCTTTCTCTTCCTGCTGCTTCTCCTCTTCCTCTCCCTCCACCCCTGTCAGGTCCTTCCCTCTCTCACAGCTTCAGCCCCAAGGGTCTGTCTGCTACACCAAGGAGGAAGGGACAGGCAAGATGTTCCCTAAACGAGTTCTGAGTACCCTGGCTTTTTCTTCTCTAAGGCTGTGTGGATGGTTAACGTTGCTGCTTTCTCTCTGGGATGCTTTGGGACCCTATGCGGCTCCCTTGCCCTGGGAACTGGGGTAGATGTATCTGTTCTAGGGAGTGACTTATAAGTCTTTCTTCAGCCCCTGGGTACCCACCCAGGGTGTTCCAGCCTCACCTGCTGGAGTGTCTTGTCCTCTGGGCAGCCTGATTGGGAAGGACCCATGATGACCCCCAACTGCTCTCTCTGCACTGTGGCCCATGTCTCCCATGGGAACACTCACATTCCCGTGCCTCTGCAGACCCTTGCTGGCCAGCCCATCCTTCCCAGGTGCCACCATCAAAGCACAAGGTCAGCCCTCCTGCACCCTCCACCTGGGACATCTTTGGTCCAGAGTCTGACATAGTCCGTGACCCACTTTCCTGATCTGAGCTACCGGTCTCCTGGGTCTCTTGGAAGCAAGAAATACATTTGCAAGCCCCAGTGACCTTTGAAGTCCCCTTCCCTCACCTGATCTGGGGAACTGACCCAGCATGAGAGCTGCCCCTTGTAGGATTATTTCTTCAGAGTATCCCCCTCACACTTTACTCTGGACAGCTGAATATGCTAAAACATAAACAACTTTACCTTGCTTCCTTTTAAGTAGCTGCATCTGTGCAGATTTACCACCCTGTGATTTAGAATAGAAAGCAATCAACTGACACGAAGTAGAAACCAAGGCAGGAAGCTCCACTCTCCCCCGCTGCTTTACTGCTTTTCCTTCTCATGGGAAGGGTGCCATCCCGCCTTGCATGATGGAAAGTTCTCCAGATGTCAGTCCACTGGGAAAGAAACCCAAAGGAAGATTCTGATTTAAGTCCCCAGCCAGACCCCACCTAGTCCAGGTCTGAGTTGCAAGCCCCTTCCCGTGAGTCTGGGGGTGACACTGTGGAAGCCCCGTCTTCAGGGCAGATCCCACCTGCTGGCCTCCACTAGAGGCAAGCCATATAGGGGGAATGAAATGCAAGCTGCACATTTAGGAGCAGTCTTCAACGGTCTCCAGATGGGAAAGCAACTGAATGTAGCTTGTGGGAAGGAGAAGGAAGTTTCTGAGAGCTAAAGATGCACAAATGAAGGACTCTGACCTGGTAATCAGCCTGCTCCTCAGGGTCTGAGGTAGCAGGGAGACAAGGGCTGCAGGGTAATAAAAGACACTGTGTTTCTCACAGTCAGCACAACACAGCCATGGGGTCCCACCTACCCTCTTTCTTTGCCCCAATGTAAAAATAAACAACAGGCAACACAGAGAGACCATGTCCTTGCAAGCCAGTGAGAAGACCAGTGTCAAAGATCTGGAAATGGGTAGCGGTAGGACAGGCAGCCAGGAATTCCAGAATTTAGGGGCAGATTGGCACCCCCTTGCAAATGGGCCAAGTCTGGGTGGTGAGCCAGCCAGAGGTCCAGCTGCAGCAGGAGTTATTGTGAGACAAGCATCCCCTCCTGTCTGGTGTGCGCCAGGAAGATATAAGAGGGTGGTGGGAAGGCCACGCCACTTGACAAGTGAGGGGTATTGTTCAGTGGAATTAGGAGCAAACATTAAAAATGACCTTAATTAGCATCCAGAAGCTTGTAAGGCCTCGCCAAATAAATGTGTCCTAAACTCAGCGTAACATCTACAAATGTACCATTCATTTGATGAGAATTATACATGCAGTGTAGTAAGGGCAGGGCTGTCAGGAATGGGCACCAGCTCAGCTACTCAAGGGCTGATGAATGACCTCATTAAGACGTCTCAAACCTAAAGTGACATCCTGGGACTTTCAAAAGATAAATGTGTTCTGGGCGCCATAGCTGGAGCTCCGATTCACTGGTTTGGGATGAATCTTGGACAGACCGATTATAAAAAGCTATGCAAATGATGATGATTCACACCCCTGGTTGAGAGCCACTAAATTAGGCTCTGGACAGGTTTACATTTCTTATCTACATTTTCCATCTGCTTCTACCTGACTTGTAACCATTTGATTTTCCTTTGACACATCCCCAAGTGAAGTCTGGGGAACAGAAAAAGCTAAAACTGCCAAAGGATGCTGAGATTCTTGTAAGTGGTTCAAATAGGTTTCAGTGGTTGGAGGCACTAAAGCCAGTGATTCAAAACCTATGTGTTATGAGTACATTTTCATAGTCCGTGTACCAAAGATGACCTTCATTTTACAAGTGAAGGAGAGTGGTTGATAAAAAAGTAAAAAGAGTTGAATTCAAACCGCTGTGATATTTGGAAATGCCAATTGACAAGTGATGGGGTCCTAAGTGGAAGCAATCACTTTTTCCTCCTCCGTCACATTTATATACCGGTAAGTAGAAATATCCTAGGGGGTTCCTGGTAACAAGATGGCATTTGTTTTTGTAAGTCCACAATTGCTCAGAAAGCTGGGTTACCAGCCATTTGGACTGCCAGTAGAAAATCTGCCTAGATTACAAAGACACATGCACAACAAAGCCTGACATCATTTAGCACCTGATGGCCTCAAAATCTGCACCACATCAGAATGACAAAGGCCAGCCTCTTGGTGTCACCTGCGGCCCTGCCAACTAGCTTTCCTGTGGTTCTGCAGAGTCCTTCTGCCTCACAGTGACTTCACTGGAATTTGATATTTATATGAAATGGCAACCTGGTTATATTTACTCAGCCGAGTCACACCTAGAGGACAGCAGATGTCCTACAGAGACCAAATATTCGGCTCCGTGGAGACATGAGAAATAAGCATGCCAAAAAGACACATTAAGTGCAGTGTGCTCTGGAGTCAGACTATGCTCCACTTCCTTGGCACCTGGCTAAGTTACTTAACCAAAAGTCTCAGATTCCTTCGTGAGCTTGACAGGACTGCTCACAAAAATTCCACGTGTTCTCCCAGGCACTTGACAGGGTAGCACTATCCCTACCTCTTCCCCTTGCAGCTTAGGCATGGCCAGGTGACATACTTGGCCAATAGCATGTGAGCACGAGAAACCCACGCTCCTTCTACATGAGAGCTAATAGCCAGTTTGCAAATCTCCCTGCACTTCCTCTGTGTCCCTGAGACTGGCAGTGGTGGCTGCTCTGTTACCCGGGTCCTGGGGTAAGGAAACTTGGGAGCAAAGCCACCAGTTGAACAACAGTTAGACATGGAGTGCGAGTATGAAACTTGTTCAATACACCACTAAGAAGAGGTGTGTTTTCTATCATGACATAACCTAGCAAATCCTGACTGATACAGGGTCAATTAGTTTTCAAGGATGTAGAGGAGAATTTAAAATGAAGCAAAGTCCATGAAACTCCTCTCATGATGTTTGATTTATAGCAGGTGATTTATTTATTCAATCTCAAAATACATAGTAAGACCCTAATAAGTGCTAGATACTGGGGATGCATTGATGCACGCAACAAAAAGTGGCCTCTGCTCTCTTCTGCTTGCCATCTGGAGTTGCTTCATAACTGGTATACTTTGTTGTTGCTGTGTGTTGATACAAGGTTGCATAAATGCTGGGGGCAGGGAGTTTACCTGCACTGTTGCAGAGAGGACCTAAGAAAACATTAAAATGCACCGTGGCTCCCACATTCATGCTTATGAACTAAAATCACATTGTATACAGGCAAAAATATTTTTGTGATGAATTGTATAAATATTATTTTGGAAAAGGATATTGATAACAGCTAGTATGTATTGTGCACTTACTATGTGCTAAACTCTGCAATGTTTTCCACACATTATCTCATTTAATAGAATCTCACAAGGATGCTATGAAATTGATATTATTATACCCATTTTATTAGGAGAAAATTGAGGTTTGGAGACTGAACTACTGACCCACGGGTACAAAACGAAAAAGCGGCAGAGCCTAAATTTGAACCCAAATCTTATGCAAAAATAAAAACTTACAAGACACAGGCTTATGATATTATCTGAACTGAAAATTCAAAAAGTATACTATCATTGTTTTCTACATAGGTGCACTTTAAATTCAACAGCTGCCTCTTTTGCAAATGGTTTATCACATGCAGATTGTGTTAGTTTGGGTCATGTATTTCTGTTGTTGTTGGAACCCTCAGCATCAGCCTTGGAAAACTGGTTTATGCACAAGGGCAGGGAATGATTCTGGACACTGTGCTAGTAAGTCCTGAGGGGGAAACCTGGCCCTGGTAAAAATATCCTCAGGCTGGTTGCTCAGGATCACAGTGGGGAAGGTGAACCCCTGAAATTCCAGATGGGATTGTTCAGGAAGGCTGTAACTGCTTTCCCACCCCCCTCACCCCTCAAGGTGTGTGGAACACCCCATTCAAGAGCCCGGAGCAGGACGGATGTTGAGGAACGGTCCTGACGCCCAGATGTGAGCCTGATCCTATTTGGCCCATGGCTGACTCAGCAGCACTGTCACCGCCTCGTCTCCTGGAGATCCCAGTGTCATCTGTCCTGGGCGATTTCACCTGGGAGAAAGAAAACCACCAGCAGGGTTCCAGAAACATTCTTTTCTGTTCTCGTTTGACTGACAGGAGTGAGGTGACAGGAACAGTGTTATTTGATGCCTCTGCCTCCATGTTATTCCAATACTGGAGCTGTGAATGCTACGCTCACAACAGCTCCTCATGTCCAAAACAGAGCTCATTATCCCTCTCTGAAAGCTGCCTCCTCTTCCCTCCAGGGCCCCCCTGTTCTTTGCTAATAGCATCACCATACACTGAGTCACCCAGCTGGAGCGCTAATAAGTAGGCATGAAGGTGAGGAAAGGCCTTGGGAAGTGGAATTGGAAGAGCGGGAATTAATCAGTACAATGGAAGAACTTCGGCCAATTTTTCTAACCTCTTGGAGTTTTCGTTTTCTTTTGCATGGGGATTGTGATGATTATCATAGTAATCAGAATGCATCGGATTTTTCCTCTGTCCAGCCTTGCTTCAGGGTTTGTTTTTCTTTCCTTTTTTTTTTTTTCTTTCTGTTTTACCTAGAGACCTGTTTAACTATAGCAGCTCATTGTGCCCTGCCAGGTCAGAGCCCTATGGCCTCCTTAATTGACCTGTCATTAGCTGTTAGTCTGGGGCACTTCAGCAGTACCAGCCTGGACATCCAACCTTCCCACCCACCCAAGTCTGCCTTTCACACCACTGTAACCATGTAAACCTATTTTTAAATAAATTACATTGGTTTTATGATTGTAGACGTAATATACATTTATGTTAAAAATGAAACCATAGAAAAGTATAAAGAATAAAATAAAAGCATCATATGGTACATCTCAGAGAGAAGCACCGATGCTAGTTGATGAAATGCCACTCCTGTATGTGCTTATGAATGCTCAGAAATTAATAACACTGGGACCGGTGCCTCCTCAGTGCAGGAAGGAGTCCATCAGTAGGCAGAGTGCTTGAGAAGGACGCAATGGGAACATGGTCCTGTTGGCTCACATGGGCACAAAAGAGGCCTGAGAAACTTCCCAGGAAAGCAGGTAGAATTAATTCTGGCCCTAACAAGTATGCCCTTCTCAATACAGAGTCCTTACACAAATTGTATGCTCAGAAAAAAGCTCACTGTAGTCAAAGACAAAGTAAAATATAAAAGGGAGCAAGACAAGCAATACACAAATCCTATACAAGAAAAAAGGAGGGAAAAAGCTGGAAAAAATGGCAAATAAAAAATGTATAGAGAGAAACCGGGATGACTCAGTGGGTTGAGTGCTCACTTTGCAGCCCTGGGGACCGAAGATTGAATCCCAGCCCCAGCCTGTGCAGACCCATATGCTGAACTGAGGTGTGCTTCCCATGAGGGAGGCCCCAAGCCCTGTTCCCACCCTGCACAGCCCCTGCCCACCTGTGTGGAATAAATCCATGTCAAAATGGTTTTGATATGCAACTATGGAAACTGCTCTGGACCCTCCCCCTTCTCTCTATCTCTGTCTCTCTCTGTCTCTGTCAAAACATAAAACTTCTAAGAAATATAAGTTACATTAAAGAAAAGAAAGACAGAAGATGGTTAGTATGGTTGAAAGCACAGTAATTATTATAAAGGAAAAGACTGAGAAAATGAAGCAAAATGAGACAGAGATGAACATAAAAGAAGGACTGAATATTCAGTCCTTCTTTTATGTTCATCTCTATATCATATTCATGTATCATCTATTTAGCTACATATCTATACAGAGAATAAAATTTAAAAAGTTTCAACTTGTCATAATTGTTGTCTCTAAAGAGGAGACTAGTCGTAATGTAATGAAATAAAAAATAATCATACTTTAAAATTTAGTTCAAAAACACTGTCCATAAAATAAAGGTCAAATGCACATAATGAAAGTGCACCATGGTCTCAAGAAAAACTGACATGGAACTATTGGCACCAAGTTATATCCTAAGAAATAGTAAACATTACAAACAAAGATACAATCCTTTGGGTTGTTTCAACCTGGATACGCCTCAACCTTCTTTATATTCAGTGCTAGAGAGTGAAGTTGCACTCCCAACATCATCAACGTAAGAAATGGTGATCCAATCACTCGATGCCCAGCATTACTTTTATTAAAGTCTAACAACAAAAGAAAAAAAACAAAACAAGTTTGTTTTGTTTAAGGATAAAGGTATAGACCAATGGAAAAGAATTGAAAGTCTAGAAATATACTCTCATATTTACATTCAATTTTTTTGACAAGAAAATCAAAACAATTCAATCGAAGAAAGAGAAATATTTCAAATAAATGGTGCTCAGAAAACAGAACATAAACATGCAAAAAATAAAATTATGCTGTACTCCTAAATAGTAGCATATACAAAAAATAACTCAAAATGGATCAAAATCGTAACTGTAACAGCTAACATAGTAAAACAACTTAATGAATTTACTCTTGGTGACTTTGGATTAGCCACTTATTTCTTAGTATAATACCAAAAATATAAACAAGAAAAGAAAAATATAGATGAATTGGACTTCTTCCAAATTAAAAATATTCATGCTTCAAAGGATACCATAGACTGTAAAGACAACCAACAAAACTGGAGAACACTTTTTCAAATCATATATCTAATAAGGGAATTATATCTAGCATATGTAAAGAACTCTAACAACACAACAATAAAAGCTGTATAACCCAATTTAAAAATAGGTAAAGGATTTGAATAGACATTTTCCAAAGAAGATATATAAATGGACTTTGAGCACAAAAACTAATACTCAACATTATTAGCCATCAAAATGCAAATCAAAACCACAATGAGGATTTTTGGTCAATTTGGTGAAGTGTGTAAATACTGTGTTTGTCTTCTTTTACAACCACATCAAAATTACAACTATACAAAAACCATCTTTGAATCACCAGAAGTCTAGCTGAATCAAAGTCCTACAACTAAGAACATACAGAAGAAGCCACCTCAAGACTGGTAGGTTAGGTTGAACAAAAATAACTAATGGCTAGTCCCCATGTGTCACTTAAAAATTAAGAGGGATATCTCAGCTGCAGAGGTCCTCATTGATAAGCAAGGGCTGCAGCCCCACACCAGAACACCTCAAACTTCCCACAACTTCTGGCTGTAAAAAACAGCAGAGACTGTGGCTGAGTAAACCAGAGGGACACTGCAGTCCCAGGCACTTCTCTTAAAGAGCCCACACATGGACTTACCTGCTGATGGAATCACTTACTCAGCTGCAACGCTGGAGCAGCAGTTTGAGGGTTGCCAGGGACATACAGGGAAGAAATTACTTGTCTGGCTTCAGGGTGTAGGCTACAGGGACCGCTTTCCCCAAGACAGAAGTGTTGGCAGAAGACATCGTTCCTTTGTTGAGCCTCCCCCACTTTCTAGTGTACAAATGCAGGTGGCTGCCATATCTGAGTCTCCATTAGCCTGACACACCATTCAACCCACCTTGGTGATTCCTTGAGACCCTCTACAACATAACTTTTGAACCCACCTGAACTGCTTCCAGTAGCTTTATCTGTACAAATAACCTGTCTTGGCTCATTCTGTGGACTTTGTAAAAATTTCTGAAAGGTTTATAAGTCCCCCAAAAGCCACATCTGGCCTCAGTGGACCCATACCCCGTGCTAAGCAGTCATAAGCCCAGCACTAGCAACAGCTAGCCTCGGTTCACAGCTTACTTCTCCCAGGCATCTCCAAGCCCAATATGTGTGGTGGCTATTTGTGGGTTGCTTTGTGGCCCATTCCAAGTGTCCATAGGCCGGGCACAGGCTGTGGCTAAACGTGGCTTACAGTGGGGTCCCTCCCAGAGGCCCCACAGTAAGCAAGCCTGGTGGCCAGCTTCAGACTCAACTGGAGCACCACGTGACCACTCCACAATTGATGTACACAAAGGCAGACTGGGCAAGCACCAGAGTCCTCCTAAAGTGAATCCTGCTCTGTAGGGTCACTGCCTGTCCAATAGCTCCTCTACTATAGCAAGGCCAGTCCTCCCAACCAATCAGCCTGAGGGTCAATCCTTCCCATTGATGTGCAAACAGCAACCAAGGCTCAAGTACAACAGGAGGACACACACAACCCACACAAGTGACACCTGTACCACCCAGCTCAGATGACCCGGGAAACTGTGCCACTGGGTCCCACAAAACATCTACTGCATAAGGCCACTCTGCCAAGACTGGCAAACATAGCAGTTCTATCTAATACATAGAAACAAATACAGGGAAGCAGCCAAAACTGAGAGACAAAGAAACACATTCCAAATTCAAGAACAGAACAAAACTCCAGAAAAATAACTAAAAATAGAGACAAGCGATCTACCAGACCCAGAGTTCAAAACATTAGTTATAAGAATGGTCAATGATCTCAGTGAGAATTTCAACAAAGAGATAGGATAAATAAAAATGGAGGTAGAAGACTTAAAAAAGAACTAGTTAGAAATAAAGAATACAATAACTGCAATGAAAGATACATTCAACACATTAGATGAAGCAAAGGATCAAATCAGCAATTTAGAAGATTGAAGCAGAAAACACCCAATCAGAACAGCAGAAAGAAAAATAGAATTCAAAAAAGTGGTAATAGTTTAAGGAGCCTCTGGGACAACATCAAGCATAACAACGTTCTCATCATAAGGGTTCCAAAAGGATAAGAGAGAGAGCAAGAAACTAAAACCTACTTGAAAAAATAATGACAGAAAAATTTTCTAACCTGGCAAATGCTATAATCAAAAGACATGGGGACACACTCAATAGCTGGGTGATTGCCTGAGGGAAGGGGAGGAGGGGGGAGGGAGAGTGGGAGGGGAGGTGGGAGAGGGCACCAG
>PVKE010017233.1:0-31005 GCA_004027555.1 Craseonycteris thonglongyai
ATTTATTTTATTTTTTGACAGAGACAGACAGAGAGAAGGGGGAGGGCCCAGAGCAGTCTCCATAGTTGCACGTCATCAGTTTTCGACATAGTTTTGTTCCACACAGGTGGGCAGGGGCTGTGCGGGGCAGACACTGGGCTGGGAGCCTCTGGCATGGGAAGCAAGCCCTCTGGAACCAGGGGCCGAACCCTGGGCCAAGAACCAAGAACCGAACTGGTGGCCTCTTGCATGGGAAGTACACCCCAGTTCAGCATATGGGTCCACACGGGCTGGGGCCGGGATTTGATCCTTAGTCCCCAGGGCGTCAAAGCGAGCACTTAACCCCCTGAGCCATCCTGGCTTCCCCTCCACTTGTTTTTGTCTTCTTCAGTTCCTTTCCTCAAAATCTTACAGTTTTCATTGTACAGATCTTTCACGCCCTTGGCACAGACGCGTCAGTAGCCGCTAGAGGGCAGCGACTCCTGTGTAACATAGGCAAGGACCTGGGCCCTCTGAGCAGACATGGGGGGAGCTGCGTTTTGTGAATGTTCTATCATTCATTCCCCAAAAGCCAACATGGCTGAATATGTATTTAATGACACACAGATTTAGTCCTGGTCACAAAGAGTGAAGACCCAGGAGTAAGAAGACTATTTTCTGGAATATTGTGTAGCTCTTACTGGTCTGTCAATTACATTATAAGCAAAGCTTCTCTGAAATGTAACTTGAATGATAAAATGATATTTCCAAGCATCATTAAAAATTAACATCCCAACAAATGATACTGGCATGGGTCTGACTAATTAACTCAGTGTCATAAATATCGTCACGTACTTAGTAAAAGTTTCAGGAGACTTAAACATGAATAACTTACAGTCCCCAATTTTAATGAGGTTGAATGTATTTATGGGATGTGAATACACACACATAAGGTTAAAACTATACATGTCTCCTTAAGTCATGACAAAGAAATCTAAAGATTATAAATCAGAAATTCAGCTTGGATAATAGAGAAGCCTCCCTAGAAGAGACAAAATTTGATAAAAAGTTGATTGGCAGTGAAGAGAACCACAGCAGAGAGAATGCCTTACAAGTTATGTCTCTCATGAAAAGTCTGAGGTTTAGTGGAGAAAAGGTTATCAATACACAGATGGAATAAGACTGGAAAGCCATGTAAGCAAAGATGAAAATATTAGGCATTCATATTTAATTTAATTTTGCAGGTTATCTTTCCATACAATTAAGAATTTGCTGTTGTCAGAATTCGGGTCTTTTTTATGTAATGTCTCTGGTAAAAATCAAAACAGAATAAAACAAACTGAATAAAATGGGGGCACTTAAAATCAAAACAACGAAAACGGAAAGAAAGAAAACACAGGCAGAGGATTTATTGTTGTTTTTTTTCTCACTTTTTCCTTGCTCTCTTTCTTCACTGAAAGAGCATCTAGCATTTCAGCCACTTTCTCGGCATTTTCGTTTTTGTCCTCTCCTGCCTTGGGCCAGCCAGGGACACTGTTCTGCCACAGAGTTACCCACGTAATCATGCAGTCACGCTTGGGACCTCGGTCTGTCTAATGCTAATCAGTATACATTGTCACTTGCTATGGTGGCCATTGTCAGCCCCCAAGTAAGCAGGTGACCATGAGGACTTCTCGAAGCCCATTCAGTCTCTGTAGGGCTCTAGTCACTTATGACAACTTGAACACCTGCCCAAGTGCTTTGCAGCCAGGTCAGTAAGCAGGCACTCGGGCCTGCACGCCCAGCTCACTCCCCAGGAAAATCCCCATCTTCCCAGGCAGCTGAGTTACCCTTGACTAGTCAGCATAAGCACAGTTCCCCAGAATGTTTCTGCGGCAGATGGAAAAAGGAAAACGTTATCATAAAAGTTCTTTACGACTATTTTCCTATGTGGTAATGTGGAAACAGGTGATTATTATTACTATCATCACCACTATTATTACTATGTTAATTACGTGGCAGGGGAGAAAAGCTGCTTTCAGGTAGATGGGACAGGTGAGTTATGACATGTCCTTCTGGTTTACCTCCCTCTGAGCACATATCAGGGTCAAAAGGACCCAAGTTATAATGAGTGTTTTCCTTAAGAATGACTGACATTTTATAGAGCTCTCTCTTTCATGCCTGATTGGTCTACCACGTATCTTTATTATGGGTTTTCTTTTTTCCACGTGGAGATTCTTTTCAAAGAATATGGAATCTTCAAAGGTCAATGGATCCAAGTCTCTTTGATGAGAGAAAACAAATGCCCAAACAGATTGTCTCACAATCTTCAGTAACGCTAATCAAGGAATCTGGTAAAAGTGAAAAGCCTGGTTGCTTAATAAAAAGAAAGAAAAAAAGAAAAGATGAACATGGCAGGTTCATTAGCCTTCCTCCTTTTGATTTAAACTACAAAATTAAATCAAGTACAGTGCACACTCCATCCCCAAAGCTCCATTTAGTTTAGCAAAAATGAGTACCGTGGTCTGAAAGAGCAGATGGGGAAGTTGTGATGTCTGTGGACAGCACTCTCCAAAACCTAACAGAGAGCATGCTTCCAGAGGAAATAAAGACGCAGGCAGGAATCTAGAGCTACCCAAATTTACTTTCACCCTAGACAGCCATCATGCACATCTGTTCCTAGACACCGCAAAAAAACAAAGACAAAAACATGATGTCTTTAGCTTTTTTACTAGCAGGCTTGTCAACTAGATTAGATGGGATATTGTAAGAAATGTGTTTGAATTTGATGGCCTCTTCATCTATGGTTACCTCAACCCAAAAGAAATGCCTCACATTACTGAAATTTCAGAGGGAATCTCTACCATCAGAAATTTGAGGGAATGTAAGAACGTAATACTATGTATTCGATTCTGGGAGAATGGGGGGGGGGAATCTATAATTTGCATCATAAAATACCTTAGTGATTCACAAAAAGCTTCTGCTATATCTACTCAGATTTTTAGCACTGCATTTGGTCATTATGTCCATAGGTAAACTTGCATGATTTTGTGAGGGAATGGTTCAGCCAAATAATTTTATAGTTGAGTAAACCAACTCAAATAGAATTATTTTCAAAGGTCATGTAGCCCATGAGAGAAAAATCAAGTACTAAAAATTTGTATCAGTTAGAACAATTTTTGTTTGTAATTATCGTAATTTCTGGCTCTATCTGGCTTAAACAGTAAGAAAAGTATTTATCTCAAATGACAAAATCTTTAGAGAGTTGGGCAGTAAATCCAGGGGTGGTCAATTCAGCAGCTCAACAGAGTTCTCAAAGATTCAAGATACTTTCCGTATCTTCACTATGACATCTTAGATGTGACAGTTTGGTTCTCAGGCCAAGTTCTTCTCATGATCACAAGATCTCTGCGCTGCAGGAGGCCTCTGGGGCAACTTGATTCTTTGTTCCATCTGGTGGGACAGAGAGAATCCTCTTGCCAAGTACTAAAGCCAAAACTTTTCATCTGGTTTGCCTGATAAAAGTCACTCTATCCATCTTAGGACAAATAAGAGTCAAAAAAATGCCAAGTAGAATAATGATTAATAATAATATTAACGCAGATGATGATAATGATAAAACTAGCATGCAATAGGTATATGTTACATGCCAAATTCATATACATTGCGTATTTCATAGGCATTTAATATATGTGAACGCATGTATACTCATGTGGAATGCAAACTATTTAGGCAACAAAGACCATTAACGACAAGCTCTTAAATCCTAGTATTCTACACTAGGGGTCCCCAACTTATTATACAATTTAGTCACATTCTCCTTCTCAAAATTCATATATATTTAAAATACATTCTCAAAGATGCCTAGCTTTGTTAACAAACAGATCTCAATTGAGATGTGAATGTTATAGGTCTGTGGGCACAGGGAAGTGTTGCATTATTCAAATCAATACCCATTGCCAGAGGGAAAAGAAAGTTTTAATATAGAGAAAGATGATAAGCAATTTCATTTCATATGCCGTAGCCAGAATTAGAATGTATTTACACTTAAAGAAACATAAACAATATTTCTTTGTGACTGGTAAAGGATATGTTACATGTGCCATTACAGATAAATACATATAATCATAAGACACACTGAAAATTTGTATGTATTCTTGTATATGTGCCATATTAAAGGGATTCTTTATTTAACATAATTTCATTAAGCATGTTTTATCACTAGTGTTAAGTATCACATTTATTATAGCATTTAAAATATTATTTATAATATGTAAAACACTATATATATACAACGTATACTTATATAACTGCCACAGCACACAATTGGAGTCATCAATTTATGATGCAGTGGTCAAACAAAGTGGCACAGAGTTAAAGTATACAGATATCTATCTATCTATCTATCTATCTATCTATCTATCTATCTACCTACCTACTACCTACCTACCTACCATCTATCAGCCTCTCTATTATCTATCTATCTATCTATCTGACTTTCAAAGAAATCTGCCTAGATAACAAGAAAAAAACAACACAAGTTGCTGAAGAATATGGACAGAACTAGGCACTTAAAAATGAGCTAATCAACACTGTATTTATTAGAAAAATAGGAATAAAAAGAATGAAAAGAAATCACACAAAACAGTTCAAAACGGTTATATCCAGAGTGCATTGGCTGAGGTAAAGGCAGAAATATGTTTTATGTTTTAATTTTATGTTTAAAAACAGATCCTTGGGTCAGGAAAGGTCAGATAAAAATCTATGAAGCTAGAGTTCAGCAGGTTGCTTAGGTGTTGGTGCAGGTCATTGTTTGTCATTTGGCACTTACTTTATTTAGTCTTGCTTATTTTTACCAAGTAGATGTTGACAAAGGTTCAATTTTTCTGCCATTATTCCCTGCACATCCTTCCAAACTTGTTTTAAAATAGGAGAGTCTATTATTAAGATAGAATGGTAGGATGTCTATTGGGCAGACAATTAGTACTCTATGCCAACTCACCTCATCCATCTCAGAATACAGCCCATTACTTCAACTAAATGACTTGGAGTCTCATCTTGTCCCATACCAGCTCTAACTCATCAACAGAAACAGTTGACTTTATTTAAAAATGTATTTCAAATCCAACAAATTTTCATTTTTCCCACTGCCAAAACTCTAATCAGTCACCAATACATGCCACTTGGTCTTTACATATATTTACATAACAATGTTTTTGCTGTTTCTTAAGTATATTATGCACACTCCAAGCCCTTGATTTTAGCTCATTCCACCAGCTTAGAACTTTACACTTGGAAACAGACGGAAAGAGAATTGACCCTGGATGGTGAAAGCATAATGCAACACACAGATGTACTATAGAATTGTACACTTGGAACCTATGTAATTTTTACTAACCAATGTCATCCCAATAAATTTAATAGGAAGGAAGGAAGGAAGGAAGGAAGGAAGGAAGGAAGGAAGGAAGGAAGGAAGGAAGGAAAAAGGAAATAGAAGGAAAACAGCAGGTCTTGGAGTCCCTTCCAGTTCCAATTCAAATGGGGAGAGGCCTCTACAATAAGAGATTTTGGGTGTTTTTTTTTCTTTTTGCTTTTCTCTGACCATCAGACGACTTGTCGCCAAATCAGAGAACATTGGAATCCTTACAACTTTCTTAAATCATATTCTTTCAATTCAGTTATTTTCTGCTGAGTGGTCATCGAGCAGAGCTATGTGACTATGGTGGAACTAAATTTTTCATCTCTTTCTTGGCTTCCGTTTTTTTTTTAAATTGATCATACTAATTTAACTTCTTTTTTTTGTTGTTCTTCCTGACAAAATTTTGGAGAATATAGCTAGAGTTTGGCTCACAGCTCGTTGCTTAGATGTTGGCATTTAACACACACAAACACAAACACAAACACACTGTATATACAAGAATCAGTTAACTGGCAAAACTATCTTCATTTTTCTGCTGGTTGCTTGAGAGTGCCGGGTACATTATCCGGCATCTACCAAACCCCATGGGTGTCAGTTAACTGAGTGTATATTGTACGTTTCTTATAAATAGTACATACATATGTTTATGTTTATTATACTCAGTGTTACGGTTCTGATAAGAGTGTATAGTACAGGTAAAGCCTGCCATTTGTTAATAAAAAAATTCTTTCTAAATTAAATTTCTGTGTTTCTTAGATTTGTCTCCATTGTAGAGTGTATTATCAGTGAGGATAGAAATCAGATCACCACCAGATACAGTAACTGGATTCCTGGGATTGTCAGAATGCCTTATAAGAGATAAACACTAATTAAAATTTTTCAACCAAAGAAAAGGGAAAGAAAGTGTTTCCTATTTATGAGGTTAAGACTGGAAAATACTGTTCTACGTAATATAGCTAATTTCTATGATCCTCCTCCACTTCCTTCAAAATATCATAAACCCAGATAATTAATTAATTAATTAATTAATTAGCTAGCTGCTGGGATAAAACTCTTGATAAGGCTTTGTCTGTTGTGTGTCTACAATTTAATCCATGCAAATTATATGTGAAATTTTATCTCAAGTATTTTGATCAATGTGAAAGACATTAAGCTTGCACAGAGGAGGTTTACTAAATAAAGTTATGAATACATCTGTCATGGCTTCCCAGATAATACTGGGTCATTAAAATAATAAACATATTTTTAAATGCTAGAAACAATAACAGCAACATAAAAAGAAGTGATTAATGATCAGTTAGTGCTCATTCTTTTCCAAGAACCATTTAAAATAATTTTAATATATTATTTCATTTAAAATTCATTGGGAACATGTTAAGTAATATTACTCCTATTTATAAATGAAAATATTAAGGCTCAGCAGGTCTAACTAAAATATATAACCAGTTAAAAAACAATGCTTTTTCTTTTTCAAAATGATCTCTCAGAAAATCAAGAAAACACCATATAGGGTTCAGTTTCTTACAAGTGTTATAGAATGCTCAATTAAATTATTTTATTCTAAGCAAGATTTTGTGTGTGAAGTAAGAAACGATGAACATATAGTCTTGGATTCATTACTTTCTTATTTGTCTCACAAATAAATCTAACAAAAATAATATTATTTCTAGGAATATTAAGTTACAAATTTATATTTCAACTTTTGAAAATTCTTACTTCATTAAAACAGGCAGTGATGCTACAGAAATATGATGTATATACTTATTGGATTAAAAAGCTCACTATCCTGATATTAGATAAATATATAATTGGACTTGATATAAAATTTGACAGCATCAAATATGAACTCTAAAAGACTTCTACCGTAAGCAACTTCAAAGAACAGATAAAATAATGACATGCTCAGGAACAAATGAAATGTCAGGTGTGACCTTAGAGGGAGGGCATTTTGCTGGGTCTAAGGATTGAACATATAAAAAGTTTTATACTCATAAATGTATGAAAAATAATGGTAGAGAGGTTTATTTACATTAAGGTATGAATATAATATCAAATTTGAAATGATGATAGACACTTGAGGAATTCTTTCAACGTGTGAAAAAACTGTTTTCTTCGGAATGTTTTTGGACTCCTTTCATTCCAGGGTCTCCTTAAATATGGATAAGAGTAAGGGTTTGGTAAAGCTCCCGTCACATTTTAATGTTAGACCTGAGGTCCTGTCCCACCCAGTTTGATGTGAGTGCTGGCTTCCTTGGCTGTTACACACAACACCCTCCTACAAGTTGTCTAGGAATTAGCTGGGTTGGCTGAGTTGGAGGCAGAAAAAAGACAAGACTCAAAGGCTTTATCCTACTCAGAGTGGTGAAGTGGTTATATTTGGCCAAATGGATAGAGCAAGTGGACGACAAGTCATGGTAAGAAGCTGAGATGTTGAAGTTTGGATGTTTCATCTCAAAGGGTCTCCTTCCACGCTACGTGAAACTAATCAAGTATTGCTGGAGGAACTCAAGCAGGAGGCAGAGATGGTAAGACACGTTCCCTAGAGGATACAACTCTGAGAAGTTTCTCACGGGAATTTAGTAGCCCTTCAGCTGTTTCAAATACTCATCCGTTCTTGGGCACAATATTTAATGTTTTCTAAATATTACAAACATAACACAAATGCAATCTCACCCCATGTCTTCTTGTTATCAAACATTCTGACTATATAGGCCAATCTTACATAGCCATTTTCTTAAGAGACACCACTGTTCCTTAGAATAACTTACTGCAATTGTGAAAATGCAATAGACAGAGACAAAATTGAAGGCTGAGAGCTTAACCGAGAAATTTTCACAACAGGAGGATCTGGCCCCAGGTGGCAACAGCAGGGAAGGAGAAAAGAGGTGCTTTAGAAAAATAATCGGAAAATACAGGATAGGAATTTTGGCTGATCTGAAGTGAGAGCTGAGAGAGAAGGAGAGGAATCAAGGATGAGGGCCACGTTTCTGGCTTCAGCAACAGAATTGCAAATAAGTCTCATTCATTGAAATCAGAAATATATTAGGAAGAGTAGATTGTAAGGACTGGGGGTCTGAGCTCTGATAGATTCAACTTAAAGCATGCTGAGATGAGTTATGTATATCACATGTAGATGCAAATGTTTAGCAACTCTTTCTTTTGTTGTTGTTGTTGTTGTTGTAATTCATGTCTAGTTAGCTCTCTAATTTTAGAACTAAATGTTCTCACCCAGAGACTATCTCTATCAAATTCTATTTCTATACCATCCTACAATGAATTGAAAATGCTGTGATAACAGAGTTCAAAACTAAAGAACATACATCCATGTTTGATATCCTCTTAAACAGAAGCTCATGTGTCTTCAAAAGGTGTTACTTAAAATACAATCTAGAAATAATTAATCAGTTGTATTGCTATACCTTGTATAAGGTAAAACACAGAAGGATCTAATGAACGTCATTCTCTTCAACAGATTATCAGTGTGATCGTAAACATGTCTGTTAAACCACCCAGATATCACAGAGATCAAGTTTCAGCCAATCACACTGATTTACATTTAAAATTTTAACTTTTTCTAAACATTTGAACTAATTGCTTCCTAATAGTCAAAAACAGGAAAACAAAACTGATCCGGCACAAATATAATCCTACACAGATAAGATTATGGATGGATTAAAGATTAAAATTTATTTACATAATATGGATACGAGACAGAACTCAAAAGGTAAGATTTTATATTATGAAATATTTCATTTAAAGACAGGGAAGATAAAAAAGAACAGTGAGAATGGTTCAGAAACTCAAAAAGAACCAAGCTCAGCATAACCAAATTGGCAGGAGAAACTACCTCAGCAGGTTTCCATGTTGGGCTGATAATATCCGAATTATTGAAGGTCATTCAGGTGAAGTGTTATCTACACAAGATTACTGATTCATTGGTTTTGAGCACTGATTCATTGGTTTTGTTTTGAAATACATTCCTCCTAGATAAGTGTGTGTGTGTGTGTGTCTGTGTGTTATGTGTGTGGGTTTGTGTGTTTGAGCATAGTATACACATAATGACACTATGGATTTTCACCAACTTCTTCCCCACACTTATCTTTGACCCTTATTCCCTGAGAGGCAAAAAGATAAAGTATGCATGAACAGACTCTCATTTGTTTAAAGATTTTAGGGTGCTGCATGAAGATACAGGCTGTGTGTGTATGTGTGTGTGGGCAATGTAACAGAGAATGATTATTCCAGATACCTAGATTTTATTGGATAAAGCTGATTGCCTAATGAGAGGTGGAAGACAAGGACTTCAGGCCAAGGGAGTGTGTGGAAAGCCCAATTCCATCACTGACAGAAAGACACTTCTGGAATAAAAGTGAGAACTTTCTCAAGGGTTCCCAGAGCTTAAGAATATGAAATACTAAAAGGTTTTAAACAGGATATCTGCTTTCCAACTGCTGTTCTTCCACATTAAAAAAAGACTGCAAAGAACTAAATTCCTATTTGTTCAATAACATTAGAGACACTGCCTGACATAGGTCTATAATGCAGAAGATTCTGACTTCATAAATAGTACACCTACCTATATTCTTATTTCCCAACCTAAACTTTCCAGCGTGCCCTTGGTCTTAACTGCCATAGTTTTAATAACTATCCTTCTTCTAAAGAACTTCAAATGATCTTTGTAGATAAAGTTCTTGGTATTTGAGTCTCAACATTGGATTTGCTGGATAAAATAAATATGGGTCAAGTTTTGGCTTCCTCATAATAAAACTTGGGTAAAGTGACTTCATTTTTCTATTACCTCTTTTGTCATCTGTGTATAAGAGATTATAATGCTTGGTTTTTTAGATTATGATTAGATCAAACAAATGATAAGTACATTTATAAATCTAAAGCACTGAACAAAAGTATTTAGTACATTGTTAATATAACCAATTTATACTCATAGTCACTGTTTTTAAAATTGATATCATTTGTTTTTGATTTTCTGTTTTAAAAATCCACTAAGAACTATTAGAATTATTTTTCTATTCTTCTTTTTCTTCTACTTCTTTTAGTATCTTGAGAGTATTTTATTGTTTTAATCTTTCCTTAGTAATGAGTACAGTTTTGGCATTCAGTAAGCACTCATCAATCAATATTTACTGATGGAAACAATTAACAGAAAGAACAAAGATTTCTTTTTTCAGGATTTAATAAAAAATAATTGATTATTATTTTATTTTTTTAAACTCTAAAATTAAAATCATCAGAAATTAAACTTCCATAACAAAATAAATTAGATCTAATCATGTGGAGATATATATATTATACATTCTTATAAACATAAATAAAATATACAAAACTTTATATGATGTTGTTTGAAGACACTAATAAAAAAGCAAAAGCAAGCAGAAAAAGGAGAGAAAACAAAGCTCAGAGAAGTAAAAATGTATTTATTCAGCAACATAGCAGAGAAAACTTTCCAGTTTATAGAAGCCGTCTTACTGCACTGAGGAATCAGAATTTGAATTTGGCTTTGCCACGGTGGTTGCATACTGAAGAGGAGACTCTTAGCAAGAAGAGAGAAACAGAAGGGTGAACCACCAATTACAAAAAAATTCCTCTCAAAACTACGCCTGATTCCCGGTGGTGCAAAAGGCTGAGCCCGCACACTGCAGGACCACAGCAGGAAAGCACATTAGGAAGGCTAATGCTGTGGAACAGGCATAAATGTAGCTACCCAGAGCTGCATAGACTGGATTAGGAGGACAAAGCTGGCTGATTTAAGGGATTTTGGTGAAAACCTTATACTGTCAGGGAAAAAAAAAAAAAATCCAGTCATCATGCTTTAAGGATAAAGATTATGTAATAGGATTAAGTGGTACAGTTTAAAACTAAAGACAAACTTAAATAAACTTGACACAATAAAACCTATAATACCACCAGCCCTTTACCAGATCAAGGAAATTCTCCTTTAATTGCTATCCCAAAAGACAAAACTCATAAGCTTTGGAGGACAGTGAAAATGATCTAAAGTAAACCATATTGAGAAAAATATTTAAAAAAATAAAACACCACTAACGTAAATCACACTGAAACCATTCAAAGGTAAAGTGAAAATGTAGGCTTGAAATCAGCTACAGAAAATAGACAATGTTAAATAAACACAAGCTATGATTGATGGCTGGTTTCTTATGTGTAACAATAAAGAAGACAATGGAGGAGAAACTAGATGGCTTTAAAATTATTACATGTTAAGCTAGAATTCTGTATCTAACAAAAATATTTTCAAAATTTTGCAAAAATTTATTTTAATATAAAAGGGAGCTGAGGGAATGTGTTGTCAGTAGGCTCATACCACTAGAAATACCAATGGAAATTCTGGATGAAATAAAATTACATAAGATGAAAATAAAGCTCTCTAGGGAAGAAGTACAATGGATCACATCACAGCTATAGTACATCAAATCAATTAGCAAAAGGTGGACTTAAACAAAATTGTATAAATAAGTACACTAAATATGAAATGACTGAGCACTGATAACAAAAGCAAACATTATTAGAGTGGATTAAAATAATGACATAGATAACATCAACCTACTGTAGAGGTTTGTATAAACGCACCTTATGTTCGCATGAGGCAATCACCTGATGACACATTTCTCAGAATGTATCCCAATTGTTAAGTGACACATGACTGTATAGTTTGAATTCAGGGAGCATAATATCGAATTCATTTCATGAGATCTGCATTATTCAGTTATCAAACATAAGAATGTTACAAGAAAAGAAAATTACAAACTAATATGAGTCACAATTATAGGAAAAAACTTCAAAATATAATTGGAAGTCAAATTCATTAACATAAAAAGAAAGGAAGGTACCAGATGAGCAAGATAGTTTTAAACATTTAAAAATTAATTAACTTACCACATTCAGAAACTCAAGAGAAAAAAATATATGATCATCTTTATAGAGGTAGATACAGCCTTCAAAAAATTTAAGTGATTAAAAACAAAAATGCTTGACCAACTAGCAGTACTCCCTCAGAATTTCAAAGGGAATATACCAAATTCCTGGAGATAATGTAATACTTAAATCTATGTCCTTGCTTAGATAAATTTATTCTAAAAGCTGAATTACTTTTGTTAAAAGGGGAAGCCATAACATGAGGGTCAATCTTAAAATTCATTCTTTATACATGTAAAAATCATGTCGTAGAAATGACAATGATGGTACAATTTTTTTTTTTGCATGTGATTTCAGAAAACATGTAATTTTTCATTTTAATCCAAAGTTCTAGTGACCTAAATCCTGTAGGTATACAACTTTAAAAATCCTCAACCTGGTTCAATTCATTAACTTTGCAGTACCAAATGTATGTCAAAGTCCAAAGCTGTCATCATAGTGCTGTATTTGTAAATCAATGTGTGAAAAGATTTCTACGAAGATCCAAGAGAAAAAGATGCATTACCGTTGGGAATCTAATTTGTAACTAACAAGCCTACAATTTCCCCTCTGGTATGTGTCAATCAAATGATACAGCACTTCAAAAAAAAAGTTTTTCTTGAATACTTTCACACAAAGTTCAGAAAAGATGTAAAAGGAAAAAAAGTTTGCCCTCAGCACTTCTATTCAACATTGACCAGAGATACTATTTAGACAAATCTGGTGAGAAATAGAAAAAAATAAGACACAACAATGGGTAATATACACATAAGCATCATACTCCTGTATACCATGTTAAAAACAAACAAATTCTAATGAATTTATCCCCAAAATGCTGTGAAATGATTCTACTTAATTAAAGTTAAGATGATTACCATGCCACTTTGGTCTCTTTATGGCTCGGAATTAACAGGCAAAGAAAGGAGTTACTGTACTGGCTGGGTGATTGATGTTCATTCCTAACTGGAAATTGTGCCCAATGGAGATAAGAAAGAACACCTCTGGGACACAGTAAATTCCTCAGGATGTCTCCACTGTGAGACATTTCTCAGGATATACACCACATTGTGATTAAAGTCAATGGAAAACTACAACAACCCAAATTAGGCAGGACTGCCAGTGGTCTAGACTCTTTACAATGAGTGTTTGGGTCACCAGAATGCAACATGTAGACAATGTAGTGTAGAATTATAGACCTGGAACCTGTGTAATTTTCACTAACTAATATCACCCCAATACATTTAACAATAAGAAGAAAACAATAACAACTACTATCAGTTAAGGTGCTTTTGACGTCAAAGAAAATATGAAATGGGTAGCAGTGTTTTACCCCAACTAAAAATTAAATTTCAAGTTGTATGAATCAAGGACGATCATATTTATGTCTTTTCAAGGTCTGTTAGCCCAATATCTTACATAAAACTAGAATTCAATATTTAATATAAGCCCCTGTCCTTGACCTTAACTCTCTCACCTCCTCTCCTAACACTCCCTAATGCTCCACTCACTCCACTCTTGCAACTTGCTGTTGCTGGAACGTGTCAGTATTCAGTGACTTTAAGGCCATCTATCCTGCTGTCCCATTTGTCTGGAAAGCTCCATCTGAGCTCCCTCAGCTTTATCAAGCTTTTGCTCCAGTCTTGGTTAATCATCAATATTTATACTATAATTAGATCTCATCCTCATGTTTCAGTGATTCCCCTTATCCTACTCTACATTTTCTTTTATTATAGCACTAAGCAGTCTCTAACATTACATTTATCATCTATCTATCTTTCTATCTATCATCTCTCCATCTCTCCATCCATCCATCCATCCATCCATCCATTCATCAATCATATTCTCTTATCCTCATCATGATTTAATTGAGTTCCACAACAGGTATCTACTGTATTTGTTGATATATTCCAAGTACAATTGATTTCTGACATATAGTAGATGTTTAATAAATATTTGACAAAATAAATACATAAATCCTGATTTTAACCTTTCTGAATAAACTATGTTACACATCAATAATCTTTCAAAAGTACTTAATTTTATATTATCTACTTTTTAAAACATATTGCCTGTAAAAAGTCTAATGCCTTTACATGTGACACTTCTATATGACTTCATTATTAACCTATCAAATGGTTGACTTTTTTTCTTTTTTGTTGAGTAATTTTACTGTAGTCAAATATATTTAAAGTATAATGATGTCTGAGATAATGTTGCATACACAATATGGCAACTGTATTCAAAGTGATGGTAATTTAAATGTAAAATAAAAGGAATCAATTGTGTTATCTATTTAGTCTAGTATTACTCTAACTGAACACACACTTAGTCATTTGCATTCTGGCTTCTAAAGGAAATGAGGGAACTACAACAAGTTTTTCCAAATTCCCTTATTAAATTACAAGAAATATTTATTTGTTAAAAGAAGAAAAATATTTTTCATGGAAATGAAATCTGAAAGTAATTGATTAAATGGGTTGTTAAGAACTTTCCCATAGAGTGTTTTTGCTTTGCATTTTGGTTGTAAAGATGACAAATTAAATACATTTCCCCCTTCCCCCTTTTTTTCTCTCAAGAAGATTCCTTTAGTTTATACAGACTATCCTCAGAATGTTTAAGAGTGCCCAATGTCGTGCATCCTCACAACTATCAAGTTGTTTTTTTTTCTTTTTCTTTTTAAGATTCATTTCCGTTGTTTTTGACAGAGAGAGAGAGAGAGAGATACAGAGACAGAGAGAAGGGGGAGGACCCAGAACAGTCTCCACAGTTGCACATCATTGGTTTTTCCACATAGTTTCCTTCCACAGGTGGGCAGGGCTGCACAGGGCAGGAACTGGGCCGGGATCTCACCCCGGTGAGAACTCAACTGGGGAGCACTCCCCAGTTCAGCCTATGGGTCCACATGGGCCAGGGCCGGGACTCCATCCTTGGTCCCCGGGGCTGCAAAGTGAGAGCTCAACCCACTGAACCATCCCAGCTTCCCTATCAAGTATTAACAACAAAAATTACTTATATAAAACACTGAAGTTAGCACAGATCATAGGAGCAATATATCTCTGAACACAATGTTATTTTCAATAGTCTGCCTTCAATTTGGAAGAAGATAGTATGAAGCTTTTCAATCTAAATATAAATGAGCTATACTAGCAGTGCTCTACGAATCAGATTTAAACTCAGACCAAAAAAAAATGTATCTTATCTATAAGAAAATCCTAGTCTTTAGAAATTCTACATACAGAAGAAATAGTGTTAATTGAAATCATATTTAAAATATTTTGCAACAAACCCTTTAACTAAAAAGTTAAAAAGTGTGTACAATCTCGAGTAGGAAGAATGTATGTTCAGGAAATGAACTGTGCTGATTAATTATATGTGCAATCACAGAATACTGTAAGCATTTCATGTAATTGTGGTTTTTTTTGTGTGTGTGTGTTTTTTTAATATTTATTTATTTATTTTTTAATTGTTTTTTTTACAGAGAGAGAGAGAGAGATACAGAGACAGAGAGAGAACTGAACTGGGGGAGCTCCCAGTTCAGCACATGGTTCCGCACGGGCCGGGGCCGGGATTCGATCCTCCGTCCCTGGTACTGCAAAGTGAGCGCTTAACCCACTGAGCCATCCCGGCTTCCCCAGTAATTGTGTTTTAATGCGGCAGGGAGAGAGTAATTCTAGCTTGATTTTGGTAGTTTGATTACAGTTTATAAACATTTTTTTAAAGATTTTTGTTAAAATATAGCTAATATACAATATTAGTTTCTGGTGTATACCACAGTTATTCAAGATTTATATACCCAAAGAAGTGATCACTGTGATAAATCTAGCTACCATCTGACACTATCACAATATTATTGACTGTATTCTCTATGCTGTACATTACATCCCTGTGACTATTTGTTTTATACCTGGAAATTTGAACTTCTTATTCCTATTCACCTTTTTTCACCTTTTTCTCCCTTTTTTAAATTGTTTAATTATAGTTGACATTCAACATTATTTTATATTAATTTCAGGTTTACAGCACCTGTTTTCCATAATTTCAATTAAATTACATTTCTTCACTCAAAGGAAAGCAAGTAATTTAAAAACAATGATTCAGCTCTTAGAGCTATTATAAAAAGAAAAATATTACTTGAAATGTCATAGATTTATGGCAACCTATTACAACCAAGAGAAATATATTATTCACATTCAAAGTTAAATTAGGATTTAATGAAGTGATTGTTTATATTAATGTAAAGCAGAGGTTTTGAAGTTGTGGTGTGGGAACCCCAAGAACATGTCAGTCTTGTAAGTTTCATATTTTCATGAATGAACTGTAGAGTTTTCCAGAAGTTAAACAGCAACATGACTAGGTCACTTCTCTGATAACTACTGAAATGTATGCATGCCTATTATTTTACTCTTAAAACTCTTTTAATTTCTAATGGCAAATATTTATAGGTATGAGGTTCCCAAACAAAAGTTGTTTTTTGTTTTTTTTTTAAATATATTTATTTATTTATTTTTGACAGAGAGAGATACAGAGACAGAGAAAGAGAGAGAACTGAACTGGGGGAGCTCCCAGTTCAGCACATGGTTCCACACGGGCCGGGGCCGGGACCTGATCCTCGGTCCCCGGGGCTGCAAAGTGAATGCTCAACCCACTGAGCCATCCCAGCTTCCCCTACAAAAGTTTTTTATGGTTCACAATAACTTTTTTATCAGTTAAGGGATTTGGGAACTAAAATGTTTGAAAAGCACTGATTTAACAAAGTACATATTTATAAATTCATATTTATCATAAGTAAAAGAGATATTGAATGTCTTTAAAATTGACTTGATGTTAAAATTACCTCAACTTTGGAGATAATATTTCAGTTATAATGAATGATGACAAAAGTTCTTAAATGATACTTATTCTTATTCTCTCTCATAAAGAGAAAAAGTAATTAAAATTCAAAAATACAAAAAATACACAATTTTAATTTTGAGAAACACATTTTCTAACATCCAACAGACAAATTATACTAAGTCCAGAAAGCATCTGTTTAAGTATATATTTAGAAAATTAACCAGGCTGAAGAAACTTAACAGTTCATAATATTTTTAACATTACATGTTAAATGGCTCAAATATAATCCTGTATGTCATTCATTTAGGCTCAATATTTTTCCAAATGCTATTAGATATTAAAAGGGAATACCCAGTGGGTATAATTACAAAACAACTCAACTCTTATTCTAAACTCTAGTAATTGATCCTACAGTGAGATTTATTCTGTAATCATGGTAGTCAATGGCATTTACAACTAGAATAAATTAAGGTAAATGAAGAGGAAAATTGTATTCTGTGTAACATTTAATTCATTATAGGCTTAAACTACTATGTCAATCCATGCTCATCAATAGAAGTTATGGTGCTCGCAGACATAATTGAATCAAAATACTATCTCCAAGAAACAGACCATGTTACACAAGCTTAGAAATTATTGTTATTTTTAACTGCCTTGCTTTTCAAGTCCATATTAAAATGAATTTTAAAAAGTGAATAATTGACAACACTATTATATATTATATCTTTTGTATTTTAATATAAAGACAAAATTTGAAATTGTACTTCGTAGCTTCAGGGGAACTTGCTCCTTTAAGATTCTTTTTAGAAATTATATCGTGCTTATTTCTACTAGTCAGTTTAATTAGAATCCCCATGATTAATTCAAAAGATTCAATATAGATTCCTGAGGAACCTATCCCAATGAGATTTGTAGATTCAAATTATGAATGCAAGGTTATGACTTACTAATTGGTTATGTTTACAGGAATTACAAATATTAATTACAGTAGTGGTAGTAGTAGTAACACTGTCAACACTATGAAACATCTCCCATGAAGCAGATGAGAGAATTTCTGCTTCTTTAAAAAAAGACAAGGGAGGGGGGAGTGGGCACCAGATATATGGGGTTGGAGGGGGACCTGATTCTGGGAGCTGGGCACATAATGCGATGCATGGGTGATGTGATGTGGAGTTGTACATTGGGAAACTGTCTGATTGTTACCAACCAATGTCACCCCATTAAATTTAACAATACAATATAATAATATTAAAAAAAAAAAAAAGACAGGATGGAATAAAAAGTCAGCACCCATGTTAATCATAGTATTATCATCAACACAAGATTTTTTTTTTTTTTAAAGTATAATTTCCACTTTATTTTTTCCCCAGAGGGTATTTCTTCAGTCCTTAAGGAGCTAGCTTTTCACATGGGCTTTGGTGGAGGTCGTGGGGCAGCACCCGCAGGTCTAAATCGGGATGGGGGTGTTCGGTCCTGCCGGGCTTCACGGGAACAATTCCTAACTACCTTGCTGTGAATGGCACAACTCACACAGTAATGTAGTTTCACATACAGCTTGGGAAGCACATAGGCGTCAAAGACACTCGCTTCGGAAATGTCCCTAACAGCAGCGGCCTCAGCTATGTTTCGTATGACGAACTTCTTAATGGCCTTGTCCTTGGGCACGCATCGGGCGCAGTTGGTGCAACGAATAAGCTGCATCAACACAATGATTATTTAACACATGGTTTCTTGTATTAGGTGACTGTAACGTAACTGTAAATGGCAAGTTAGTGTTCTAAAAAATACTTCAGATTTTCTTGCCTAGGCTCCCACATTCCCACTTCACTTTAAGAACACCGTTTCTTCTTCTTTCTTCTCCTCCTCCTCCTTCTTTCTTCTTCTTCTAATTTTTAGGAAGTACATTTGCACCAATAGGATTTTTCACCTCTTCCTGCGTCCACCCCTCAAACTGAGAACATCCCTCTTCAATGGTTTGAAAGAAATCTTACATCTATATAAATTTTATTTATAATGTTAAAAAAAAATTTTATTTTATTTTATTTTTTTATTATTTTTTTATTTTTTTAAGATTTTACTGGTTTTGACAGGCAGAGACAGAGAGAAAGGGGAGGGCCCAGAGCAGTCTCCATAGTTGCACGCCGTCAGTTTTTGACATGGTTTCGTTCCACAGGCAGGGGGTGGGCGCTCCCACATGGGAAGCTCGCCCCGCGAGGGCTGAACGGGCCCGCACCCCAGTTCAGCATATGGGGCTGAGCACTTAACCCGCTGGGCCATCCCAGCTTCCCCTGGTGATTCTTCAACTTGATTGAGCATCAGAATCACCCCAGAGAGTCTGACCCGGTAGGGCTGGGTGGGGCCCAAGAACATGCATTTCTAACAAAGTCCCCGATGCCGGTGCTGCTCATCTTTGAAAACCACTGTCCTAGAACAAAGCCGCTGGCCGCTGGCAGATGCTGGGTGATTCTCCGAGGGAGTGGAGAAGCATGTGTGATCTTTCACTACATATTTTTATCTCTTAACTGAGAAAGCAAAATGCAATAAAACATTATGATTATGACAAGAAGATATATGTTTAAAGGGGACACTAAATGAAAGAAAAAGTTTTGATAGTGCAGTAGTATTTTTATTTTCTTAGCTTTCTCTTTAATTGTTAAATTTATTGGGATGACATTGGTTGTTAAAAATTATATCGGTTCCAGGTGCATAATTCTACAGTAAATTGTCTATGTACTGCATTATGTGAAGAAGTATTTTCTGATGATGGTTTCTATTTAAAATACTTTCTTCAGTGTTGTAGTTATGCTGAAAAGAGGAAGAAACATAAAATGGAAACACCCTAATGCACAGAGTTATATCCTGATATAGAGATATGAGAAATAGGGTAATAAATACTTTTGAAGAAAAGTTCAGAGTAAGAATGATTTTAGTGCTGTATGTTTTAGCATTTCAACCTGATTCTACTGAACTAAATCCTTCACATTATTCACATTTTTTGCTTTAGATGATCAACTATTTGATTGTGTCTATAGACAAATGATCAATGGCAGAATCACGAATAATGGGGACTTTAAAGCACACTCACAAAATAAATGTAGCAAATATGTACATATGTGTACCACTATAATCTTATGAATGAAAACATTTTCAAAGAATATCTTTGATAGTTTCTTACTTCCCCTTATTTTTTATCATTGAAATAGAATGTTCTAAGATTATGTTAATTGGAATCATTGATTAGAGATATAGTGAATGACTGACTGGTAGTTCAGTCAAAATTTTGTGCAGTTTATCAAAAATTTCACTATAGACTTCAGGACAAGGGGTGATTTATAAACTCTTCTCCATCTAAAATACTAGTTCTACTCTTTACCTTATTTTCTTGTTGACTTTTCTACCATAAATCTAAGTAGTAACAAGGTTTATTTGACATCCCCTGATAGATCATTTTGTACACTAATAAACACTTGTACTGTCAAAGGTTGGTGGTGGTAATTTTAGGAAGTAATCAGCTTGGTTTCAGTAAGTTCTGAATATACAGAAAAGATAGGAGACAATGAAATGTTATTATTTATAAAATTTCTGTTAAGAAGAAAACTTAAATAAAACACAGAGAAATAAACTGATATTTAATATATATGGTTACCTTTTAACAAGTTGTGCTGTGTTACTGGTTATGTAAAAATAAGTGAAGCAATAATGTCAATTATTAATGGCCATATAACAGAACCATACAAACACTGTATAAATGTATTACTAAAAAAAGAAAAAATGGTGAAAACCAGATTAGTGTATTGTATATGTAGTTTACTATTTTACTAAAATATCCTGAATGTAGACTTTTCATTTTGTTTAAATACAACACTTTAGAGTAATTGAAGTGCCCTCGTATCCCAATTTTACCTACTTTCTCAACTGTATAATTAAGTATGTGCTGCACTTAATTAAATGTTTCTAAGATTAGAAACTAATTTAAGTCACCAATAGGAAGATATAAATAAGCTCTACCTTGCAAAACATCAAGAATCACTTTGAACCATTTGGTGAACAGAATGGCACTCAGGAAAGGCTGCAGGATTTTTAATTATATTCACATTTTTGGTGCTTTTGATCACCTATGGACTGAAGAAGATTTCTTGGTTATCCTATTAAAAAAATCCATAGGCCTCAAATTCTGTTAGATTTTTTTTTATATATATCGTAAATAAAAAATGGAACATTTGCTCCAAATTCATTTTTTATTTTTTTCCCTTTATGTTGTGATTACTGAATAAAATGTGTAGTGCCTAGTGGTATTTATAAAAATGATATATGTAAATACATTCCGCTTAACTGTCCGCAATCTAATAGTGAACTCAGAATTTATCCCAACTCTACAAGCTCCTCTATTAGAGAAATGATACATTTCAGATAACAGCACAAAAAAGACCTTTGAGGGAACTCCAGGGGAAATGAGCCTAACTGGTCTGGAAGAAGAAAAAGAGTATCAGAAAAAGCTCTGATATTTTATTTTTGAAAAAAAAAAGATAAAGAAATACAAGTTTGTGAGAAAAGACTGAAGGAGAAAATAAACAGCAGGATCTTAAACGTGTCTATTTTCTTCAGGAAAAAGAGAATTGTTAATGAAGGAAAGAAAACAAGGTTTTCTGTCTTCTACTGTGATTGGAAATGCAGAGAGGGAATGTCGCAGGTTGGCAAAGTACTTGTCTCAAAATCGCCTGAGGGCATATTAAAAATGCAGAGGTTTGGGTCTCACTCCATGCCTACTAGATCCGAAGTTCCGGGATTTTTTTGGCCTAACATCTGCATTTCAACAAGATTGTGGTATGTTTTATATGTCCCTTAGATTTGAGTAGCAATGCTTGAGGCAGAAATTTCTCAGAGAAACTGTTGCATGAGGGAAAACTGTATTCCCTTCAAGAGATTTTTTTTTTTTTTTGGTAGGGACCTGGCTATTAATTCAACTGGGATGAACCCTGGGGACGTATTTGAAGTTAAATCCTGCAAAGTAAGGAATTTGATGTGGCTGCAGATCAGCACATAGATTTAATTTATTTTAGATACCATCAAGAGACATAGGAACAGAACTAATGGGAAAATTGGGGTTATTTTCTTGAAGCTGGCTGAGCTCAAGTAGCATTCTTTTTCTTCAGAATAAGATAAAGGCCAGAAGAATTGTTTTGTTCTGCTTAAGGATTTCCTACAATAAACCAAAAATATCCATAAAAATGGTGCACTGGCCTGTGGGTTGGATTCCATAAGAAGAATGAGAACTTTTACGGAGGCCTGGAGGGTGTGATGGGGTGTATGATGAAATGTGGGCTAAGATAACCACTTTTCAAATTTGGAAACTTCAGTTCAAAGGCCCAATGGCTCTCATTCCGGCCTAAACCACATTTTTAGTATCCCCCCACCACCACCAGCCCAAGGATGATTTAATCTCTATGCAGGAGTGCGGACCAATTTCCCAGCAGGTTCCTTTGTAGCCCAATGTGGTGTGAAAGGAAAGACCTTGCTGTACTCTCAACCCCATGCTTTTCTGCTGAATCTGAACACATTCAGTCTCTTAGCTTTAAATACATACAAGTAACTCTAAGGGACCTGGAAAGATTTAACAAAAATTTCAAGTGATTGGCAATTTAGAGAACCAGGGGAAATAATAAAAGTACTAGATTTGTGCTTCTTAGATGTCACCCAAATTAAAATGAAATTACGTAGAATTTCTTTTCCTACTTAAACTAATCCCATTCTCAAGGATTTTGCAAATACAGTGGATGGAGCAGGATGATGTGTTAAGGTGTGACTAGTAACTTGTTCCTGTTCATATTACCCCTTACACTTCCAACATGCTTCACAAAGGAGGAGAGGATAGATAAATATCTGCATATTGGAAAGGAAATGAAGCTCCAAGATTTTCAGTCCAACGCGCCTCTTTCCACAGCATGCCTTAGGGAAGCGGAAGAAGGTAAAGGGGAATGGATGGATCGATGGTGGTCCTATTAGGCTGAACTCGGGAATTATGTTTCTCACCTCTGCCTCCAAGCATAGCATATGAATCTCTTGTCTAAGCAATTCAATTAGTATCATATAATGCTCAGAGTCAGAGGCCATAATATGAACCAAATTTGGAGGCAATCCATCTTTGATTTGCTGTGCACATCTTTGAAGAATATTGAGTGAATGTAAGTAGAGAGGAAGCTCTATTAAATATTTCATAAACATGTTCTGAATCAACCAATCTTAATGAGAACTCTGAGTACAATTAATTTTGCTTAGTTGAAAAAATGTTACTTTGTTGCACACCCCAAATACTGGTTACAATTCCATACCTTTGAACATCTTTCAAAGTACTAAGTAAGGTAACACAGAGAAGGGTAAAGCATATTCCCCATTCTCAAATAATTAATATACAAAGAAGTGAATAAGTTTATTATGGTATGCTAAGAATTATTTTTAAATTATGAACAAAATTTTCAAAAGCACAGTGAGGAAGTATTTCCCATCACAACCCCTACCCCACCAAGTACTGATATTGTCACCACCACTAACACCACCCCCATTACCAACAGTAGACATCCCATTGTCACCACCATTGTCACCACTGCCACCACCACCACTACTCAAAACCACAGTAACACCCTGATGACAGACGATTCTGCACTTCTGTAATTAAAAGAATATAGAAGCTTCAGATGCTACCATGGAGTTTTTTGTTCCCATCTACTAGAAACTTTCAAGATTAAACTGAAAAATTTCCTACATCATGTTTCAATATTAGTGCTATTAATCTCTGTTAGCTCACCTAAATGTTTCTATAACTTAGCACACCTAGAAGACAATTATCTTCTGTGCTCAGTCTTACTGTAGCATAGTCACTATTATATTGTTCATACCTGCTTATTTATGTAGCTGATGTAATGTTCTCAATTTTATTAGCCCACAAATTCAAATTCAGACATTCACCAAGAAATGGATGCACCTTCCACCTCTCACTGTGATGGACTACCACAATATTGGAATATGCCCCGCAGCAAAAGCAACTCTAGACTTGAAACAATACCAAAGCGACTACCTAAAAGGATTGCAAAGGAAGTAAAAGTCAGCCCCTCCACAGTATTAGCTTGCAGCTAGCAGCTCCTCAGGCATGCACAAATGTGGTGGGGACACAGCTGGAAAAATTTACAATGTTCTTACTCAGGGAAATGAAAGTTTTAACACTATGAGTAAAGAACAGAGTAGAGGATTCTGAAAAAGCAAGGACTAGAGAAGAGATAATGAAACTCATCCAAGAAAACAAAGAAAAAAAGAAAACAACACGTTGAAGAAATCCAACAATCTAGAGTCTTCCCAATCTGATATTCATAATGTCTGGGATATAATCCAAAAATACATTCTCAAGAAAAGGGAAACTCTATAAAGTGAGTCTGTGCGATGAACCAGATGTTTCAACGAATGGACAAGAATTTAAAAGCATGTTTTATAACTGTCCCCCAACATAGGAAAATAAAATATGTTTAATAAATGATAACCTCAGTGGAAAGAGAGTAGATTTCTGATGATATTAAAAAAATAAAAAAATGGAAATATTATAACTGACAAATATTAAAATGTAGGTGATTTTATAGCCAGATGGAAATGACAGAGTAAAGAAAAGGTGCATTTGAAGACAGATTAATAGAAGGCATCAAAGTAAATTCAAGCCAAAAAAAATATGAGCAAAATAAAGAACAGAACATAGGGGTCCTACTAGAGATAGTAAATAATTATTGAACATTCTTTACACATAAGGTCATTATACATACATGTAACTACAAAGAGAGGAGTGAGAGAAATGGGAAAAATCTATTTGAAGATATTCTTCTTCAAACCTGGTAAGAAATTTCCATTGTCAAAATACTAAACCATCAATCATAATAAATAAAAACCTCTAGCTTGGCAACATCATAGTCAAACTGTTGAAAGTCAGAGATGAAAAGCAAATAGTGGAAGAGGCAAATGAAAAACAACATCTTACATCCAGGGGAGAATTAGATTAACTGCTACCTTTCCATCAAAATCCATGAAGCATAGGAAAGAGTGGAGCAATGCTGATGTGGTAAAAAAAAAAAAAAATGTCAAAGCAGAATTCTATATCCAGTTAAAATAGCCTTTCAAGAATAAAGGTTTATTATAGGCATTTTCAGATAAAGAAATCTAAAAAATTAATTTTCAGCAGACTTGAACTATGACAAGCAACATGGGAACCTTTATATGGACAGAAGAAAAAATGATGCTGGATACAAATTCTAGCATCCAGAATATAATTGTAATGGTAAATATTTGAGCAAATGCAGAAGAATATTTATTTCTTTTGGCTTTTCCCCCCCACTAATTATTTTTGAGTTAATCCTTAATAACTATATAAATGCTTAAAATGTGTATTATTGTCTTGTGATGTTTATAATATATGTAAAGTGATACATATAAAAATATGTTGGGGATGCTGAGATAGCTCAGCAGTTCAGTGCTTCCCTTGCAATCGGGAGATCTGTGGTTTGATTCCTGGCCCAGCCTGTGCAAACCCATATGTGAAGCAGTGGTGCAACTGGAAACCTCCAGGATGGTGGTGAAGGTTCTTGCCTCCCATGAGGAAGGCCCCCAGTTTGGTTCCCAATCCATGTGGCCCCACATCCACCCGTGTGGAATGAAACCCTGTCACAGCTAGCAATGTACAACTATGGAGACCACTCTGGGAACCCCCTACCCTCTCTTACATTCTCTCAAACAATAAACTAATTTTTTAAAACAAAAGTAAATAAATTTTTTAAAATGTGTCACAGTGTCAAAGTAAAAGACTCAGAAAAAAATTATGTTCCACAAATTGTGTGGGAAAAGTAGATGGGAAAATAACAAACCATGACTGGACTCATGCCTTGCACAAAAAAGTAGATCAAAATTTGTCACTGACCTAAAGGTAAGGGCAAAACTGATGAGACTTATGGAAGAAAATGGGATACACATTTGTGATATTTCATGAGGCAAGTTAAAAAAAAAACTGCTTCCATCCAATTTAGATAAAAAATGGACAAGTGCCACAGCCTGAGGAGAAAATGGGGGCTCAGCCTTCTCATTTAGTAGGGTATGAATCACTCCAACAAGTCAGCCAGCTAGGTCACAAGAGTGCTAGCCCAGGGCATCAGGAACCTTACGTGTATGATGGAAGAGGAGAAAAATGCACAGGATCTGAGGTTGGCCTCAATGAAGGAGCTTCAGGTCGTCTCACTGACCTAATGTTTCCCCAGAAAATGTATAGGGTTTTCCTACCTGCACTGCTCTAGGAAGCAAAGACATACAAAGTGGGCCCTGGAGCAAGAACAGCAGATGTTGTACCCAAAATATGTCCTTTCAGGATCCAAATATTCATTGCCCAGCTGCCATATAGGTGATTATTGACCATTCGTAGCACAGTCCCTTCAGGAAACTACCCCCGCCAGGTGGAGCGGCTTCACCTAAGTTTACACGCCATCTCTCCATCTAGATTTGTTAACAACTGAGCAATACAGAGCATATGAGGACACAAGACCTCAGTTCTGGACAATTCTCAGCACTCTTGGCAACTTTGTGTCTCTCCCTGTGGCCTCAGTGGAATCTGCTGTTGTGACCCAGTTTTACTGACTCCTACACCTCTGTTTCCTTTACTGCCTTACAGGTATTGCTCCCAAGAACTCTCCTCAGGAAACTCCCTGCATACAGACCATCATCTCCCAGGCTGTTTCCCAGGCAACCAGACTTAATCCCACCAATACTCTTTATGAAAGAATGTGTCTGTTTTGAACACACCCTAACCCCCAAGGATATCAACCCTTTCTCAGGATGGTCCCTTCCAAGAAAAACCTCTTGAGAGTACACTCCTGTTTTTCTTTTCTCCTCAGCATCTCTGTAGCATCCAGGAAATAACAAACTTAGGGAATAAAGTCGAACATTTAGATGGGAAATTTAAAGAGTAATAAAAGGGTTCTCTCAAGTCCTATTGAAGGGACTAGCCTAAAGAGTTCCAGGACAAGAAGCATGACTGTAAATGTGCACTGTTACACTAAAGCAGTCACGTTAATTATAGATGGAGACCATGCTAGGAGTAAATGTGACCAGAGGACTTTCCACCATGTGACCAGTGAAGTCACAGATTCATAGGTATCTGATCTAGGCAGAGGTAACAAATTCTCAAATAAAGTAAAACAGTCGAATTGTATTACTTGGCATTCATCACCCAACTTGTTCAACCTTGTAAATGGACATGGGAATGAAAGACAGTGAAATAGTGGTGGTGTTTTTGCCAATTATACTAGTCTCTTTCCTGAGACACCAATTCTTGAGAACTTTACATTTTCCTGCTTAATTGTTGAATGTGGTATGTAAAATGGTTTTCAAAGGCCTTAAGCAGTGAAGGAAAACCTAATTTCGTAACTAAACAGACAATGAAAACAGAGAATGTACTTCCCGATACACACTGCAGAGGTAAGGAACAGGTGTTAGCAGATAATGCTCTGGAAAGTAAGACCTGTTCACAGATTTTTAAGTGATGTTTATGGTAAAAAAAAAAAAATCTTCAAAAAAGTTGTTCAATTCTCCTACATAATATCATAGCATTCATGTTTAGAGAACTATGGCTATTTTAGGATTTGGTATGACACATTTCTAAGTATCACAGAAACAAAATAAAACATACATTGAGAACCCCAAAGGCAAGGCAAACTGAGGTGCTGATGTTACATTCTTCCAAAATATAGGAACATGTATTGGCCTCATACTTGCATCCCTAGCTCCATGCTAAAGTAGGCTTTCAAATAGAGAGTAAACTCAGATTAATGATGTACTTAACAGGGGATTGTTCTGATGCTCTTAAACATACACTTATACACTCTCATTTGCTTTTCTGGGGTTATAACAAGAAAACCAAATGTAAATGATTAATTCAGGGAGGGTTAACCATGCTGAAAGGTTAGGCTCTGAAATACATTTTCTCACTTCTTCCATTCTCCCTCCACAGCAACCAATTTCTAGTTGTGGACATGGAAACAGAGACTAAGAATCATGATTATCTTGGTGTTAATATAAGTCCTATTCTGATGCTTGAGTAAAATAGGAGATTTGACAATAGCTTATTTTTAAATAAATGCTTGAGATTTTCATAATTGCCGTTATTTTAGAGCTTTAAGAAAAAATTATCTTTATTTTCTGTGAAAACAGTCCTGTTTTACTTATTGAAAACTTCACTGTGACTCATTAGTACAAGAGGAAAAATCATAAAGAGATATCAAAGCAAAAAGAAGTAGCTTCTTTGAGTTTATATCCTAAGAACTAATCACTCTCTCTCATTTGTTCTTGAATTTTGTACCAAAGAACATGAAATCCTGGCAGAAAAGTGAACCCTAGATGGGTTACTTACTAATTTGCATATCTACAAGGGCTATTCAGAAAGTATTCGGCCACGTAATATGAAAAATAGAGGTGTTGATGGCTAGATTAACTCCGGACAGCCCTCGTAAATACATGATTTATTCATCTCAAAGATAAAATTGAAATGCCTGTATTTTATTCGTGATATGATACTTAAAGTTTCTATATACCAGAATCAACTACTTCATAGATCTGTTTTGACTCCATTACTGTGGTTCTAGAAGGAGAACGTGGTAAAGTTAAGAAAGGTAAATGCTGTGGGTATTGACTCAATAGCACTGGGCCCTTAGGAATCTGTGATTTAGCTCTTTTCATCATATATCATCATAAGTGCACTGAGTTGGAAGCTTGGTGTTGACTATCTCATATCACTATTGAAGAGGAGAGTGTAACCGAAGTGTTTTCTTGGGACAACCCTCAGCTCTAGAATATACTTTCCCTTCAGCCTCATCAGCTCTACCCAGCCTGAATTTTCTGAACTTTCAGGTGCTATGCCAGCTCCATCTGTTTGCTCAAGCATTTCTGAGATTGCCAGTAAAATTTGTTTAAGGAAAAGTTTATCTACCATGGGATTATCGTTCAGTTGCTGATGATCAGCATTAGTGCACAGTGTTCAATTATACCTGTGTTTTAATGTAAGTATTCATATATTTAAAGTGTAAAAAATGGACTATATGTTCTTTTGAAAAGGTAATATATTTTGTACTAATTAATTTGACATATGGTTTCAAAGTCCAGCCAAAGCCAGAGATTCACTGAACAGTACAATATCTACCTAATGCCAAGGAAGGAAATGAGAAAATCTGTCACTGAGTATCATACCAACTGAAAAAAAAGTATTATTGCTTCTTCATTAGAACTAAGTTCAAAGAAACAAGAAAAATAAACAAAGAAACAAATACTCATGGACTCAGACAACAGTTGGTTTCCGAAGAGCAAGGGGTGAAGGGGTGGAAGAGAAGGGGAAAGGAGGTCAAATATAAGGTGATGGAAGAACTGACTCTGGGTGGTGAACACACATGCAACACATAGATGATGTATTATAGAATTATAGCACCTGAAAACTATATAATTTTACTAACCAATGTTACCCCAATAAACTTAATTTTTTTTAAGTAAGCTTCATATGTTTCATAAATTTATAGCTTTATAAAATACAATCATGAGACCTTCATATAGTACAGTTATTTTGCCTATAAAATATAAGTCTGTACATCCAGATTGTGGCCATTCTACAGAATACCTAGCCAGGGTACTTCAAGGACATCATAGAAGAAAATAAAAAAATAAAAGACAGAGACATTGTGATAGATCATAGGAAACAGAGAACACATGTCAACTAAACTTGTGTTATCAAGGGTTGAATTCTGGAAAAAGACATTGAACATTAATGGAGAGTTTATAAAATTCAAATCAATCCAAGAATACTTAGTGTAGCAATATCATTTTCTTACTTTTGATAACAATGCTATAGTAATTTTAAGTTGTTACTAATAAGGGAAGCTACATGGGGCATATAGAGATAGGAACTCTCTGTACTATCTTTGTAGCCTTTTCTATAAATCTCAATATATTTGAAAATAAAAAAATGTATAAAGTAAAACAAATAATAGCATTTTGGGACATGATACTGTATAACACATACAGTCAGTATAAGTTTTCTTAACCAAAACATACTCATTGAGGCCCGTATGTAAATGCTCATTACCGAATTGATTACTACATAGCTTCTGAGCTTGAAGAGAGTTACTGTTCTGTAAACTGAGTGACTATTTTGTGAAGACACCAACAATGTGAATAGCGTACATTTCACCATTAATTAAGACAATACTGCCAACTTCATGCTCTGAAGGAAATTTTTAAAAATTTAGATGTATCCACCCATAGTACTTCACAATTTCTTTAAGTTGCTGTTATCCTTTAAAGAAAATGAAAAGGAAACTATAGATGCCCTATTATCAGTGGAAATGCAGCAAATGTAATGTTTAAACAGAGAATCTGAATTTGGGCAAGTAAGGTCAAATTCTCTGTTTGTCACTTTCTAGCTATGTGATCATGAAGTAGTTATTAGCCTTTTTTATGCCCCAGTATCCTCACCAATAAAATAAGAGAGCCTGGAGTTCTTGTGAAAATTAGATGTAATATATACACAAAAAGGATGTTCATTTATTTACTCCTGAAAGACAAAGTTAATTTAGCACTCAGTAGTCAATGTACACATTAAGTAAATGTAGGGAATAACACATGACTATCCCATGAGATGCAGAACATTTGATAAACTTCAACATGGTTTTTTGAATTTAGAAAAAGTCTTTGTAACACTCAGAGAGCTCACTCAATGCTGGCAAAGTACCCAGAAACAATTAAATGACCTCAACAAGAAATTTTCTGAGCAAAATGAGTACTTTACCAACAAAATTGAGAAGCTAGAGCAGAACCAAAAGGAACTCCTT